>SZWC01002667.1:0-35051 GCA_023375785.1 Penium margaritaceum
AGCTCAGGCACAAATCTGGCACAACTCTTGCAGCTCTGGCACAACTCTAGCACAACTCTGGCACAACTATGGCACACCTCTGGCACAACTCTAGCAGAAGTCTGGCACAACTCTGGCACAACTCTGGCACAACTCTTGTACAACTCTGGCACAACTCCAGCCCAACTCTGGCACAGCTCTCGCACAACTCTGGCACAACGTTTGCACAACTCTGTTACAACTCTGGCACAACTCATCAACAACTATGGTACAGCTCTGCACAACTCCGGCACAACTCAGGCACAACTCTGGCAAAACTCTGGCACAACTTTGGCAAACTCTGGCACAACTCTAGCACAATTATGGAACAAGTCCGCCACAACTCTGGCACGACTCTGGCACAACTCTGGTACAACTATGGAAACGTTTGCTACAACTATGGCACAATCCCCGCACATCTCTGGCACAACTCTGGCATAACTCTGGCACAACTCTGGCAGAACACTGGCACAACTCTGGCACAACTCTGGCACAACTCTGGCAGAACACTGGCACAACTTTGGCACAACTCTGGCACAACTCTGGCAGAACACTGGCACAACTCTGGCACAACTCTGGCACAACTCTGGCAGAACACTGGCACAACTTTGGCACAACTCTGGCACACCTCTGGTTAAACTCTGGCACAACTCCAGCACAACTGTGGAACAACCCTGGCACAACTCAAGCACAACTCTGGCACAACTCTGGGACAACTCTGGCACAACTGTGGCACATTTCTGGTACAACTCTGCACAACTCGGACACTATTCTGGCACAACTCTGGCACAACTTTGACACAACTCTGGCACAACTCTGACACAACTCTGGCACAAAACTGTAACAAGTCTGGCACAACTCTGGCACCATTCTGACATGACTCTGGCACAACTCTCGCAATTTTTTGCTACAACTATGGCACAATCCCAGCACATCTCTTGCACAACATTGGCACAACTCTGGCAGAAATCTGGAACAACTCTTGCACAACTCTGGCACAACTATGACACAACTCTGGCACAACCCTGGCACAACTCTGGCACAACTCTGGTACAACGCTGGCACAACTCCAGCACAACTCTGGCACAACTCTGGCACAGCTCTGGCACAACTCTGGCACAACTCTGGCACAACGCTGGCACAACTCCAGCACAACTCTGGCACAACTCTGGCACAGCTCTGGCACAACTCTGGCACAACTCTGGCACAACTCTTTCACAATTCTGGCACAACTCTGGCACAACTCTGACACACCTCTGGCACAACTCAGGCACAACTCTAGCTCAACTCAATCACAGATATGGCACAACTCTGGCACAACCATGGGACAACTCTGGAAAAACTCTGGCACAACACTGGCATAACTCTGGCATAACTCTGGCACAACCATAGCACAACTCTGAGACAACTCTGGCACAACTCTGGCACAACTCTGGCACAACTCTGGCACAACACTGCCACAACACTGCCACAACTCTGCCACATCTCCGGCAAACCTCAGGCACAACTCTGGCACAACTCTGGCACAATTCTGGTACAACTCTGTCATAACTCTGGCACAACCCTGGCACACCTCTGGCACAACTCTGGCACAACTCTAGCACAACTCTGGCTCAACTCTGGCACAACTCTGGAACAACTCTCAAACAACTTTGGCACAACTTTGGCACAACTCTGGCACAACTCTGGCACAACTATAGCACAACTCTGGCACAACCTGGCACAACTCTGGCACAACTCTGCCACAACTCTGCCACAACTGTGTGACGTCTTTGGTAAACCCTGGGCACAACTCGGTCACAACTCTGGCACAACGCTGGCACAACTCTGGCAGAACTCTGGCACAACTCTGGCTCAACTCTGGCACAACTCTGGCTCAACTCTGGCACAACTCTGGCTCAACTCTGGCACAACTCTGGCTCAACTCTGGCACAACTCTGGCTCAACTCTGGCACAACTCTGGCTCAACTCTGGCACAACTCTGGCTCAACTCTGGCACAACTCTGGCTCAACTCTGGCACAACTCTGGCTCAACTCTGGCACAACTCTGGCTCAACTCTGGCACAACTCTGGCCCAACTCTAGCACAACTCTAGCAGAACGCTGGCAAAACTCTGGTACAACTCTGGCTGAACTCTGGCACAACTCTGGCACAACTCTGGCACAACTATGGCACAACTCTTGTACAACTTTGGCACAACTCTGGCACAACTGTGGCACAACTCTAGCACAACTCTGGCACAAGTCTGGCACCACACTAGTACAACTCTGGCACAACTCCAGCACATCTCTGGCACAACTTTGGCACAACTCTGGCACAACTCTGGCAGAACTCTGGCACAACTCAAGCACAACTATGGCACAACTATGGCACAACTATGGCACAACTCTGGAACAATTATGGCACATCTCTGGCACAACTCTCGCATAACTGTGGTACAACTCTAGCACAAAGACCTTTAGCACGTAGTGACAGGGTGTGGCAACCACGTACGGTGACAAACCAACGTAGGCATATGCCACTAACCATGACCAAAAGCACATCACAGTGTGTGGCCAACGTTGAAAACTCATAACATGAGTCAAAATTGGTAAGAAATGGAAACAATGGGTTGGGAACACTGGTTATCAACTAGCAAGAACAAAGACCTCCAACAAGCAGTGACACGGTGTGGCTAGCGTGCACAGTGACCAACCAAAGTATGCATAGGTCACAGACTATGACCAACTTATAACACGAGCCACAAATGGTAAGAGGGAGAGACAGTGGCTTGGGAACCCTATGTATTGACTAGAATGGACACATAACTTCACTACGTAGTGGCACGGTGAGGCTACCATGCACACCAAACAACCAAACCAGGCATATGTCACTGACCATGACCAAAGAATTTCAGTATGGGTGGTGAGCGTTCACAACCCATAACACGGGTCACAAATGGTCAGAGGGGGAAACAATGGTTTCGAAACATTAGTTTTCAATTAGCAAGTACAAGGACCTTCAATAAGATTTAGCGCGGTTTTGCTAGAATGCACATTGACTGGCCAAAGTAGGCATGTGTACTACCTTTGGCCAAAGAAATCCGCTATGTGTGGTCAATGTCGACAACTCATAATAGGAGTCACAAATGGTCAGAGGGGGAAACAATGGTTTGAGAACACCACATATCAACTAGCAAGCACAAGGACCTTCAATAAGTTGTGGCATGGTGTGGCTACCATGACCAAAGAATGTCACTATGTGTGGTCAACTTTGACAACTCATAACAAGAATCACAAATAGTCAGAGTGGAAAACAATGGTTTGTGAATACTAGTTATCCATTGGCAAGTACAAAGACATTCAATATGTAGTGGCACAGTGTGGCTACCATGCACAGTCACCAACCAAGGTATGCATATGTCACTGACCATGACCATATATTTTCATTTCATGTGGTCAATGTTGACAACTCACAACGAGAGTCACAAATAGTCAGAGGGGGTAACAATTGTTTGGGAACACTAGCTATTAACTAGAAAGCACAAAGACCTTCAGTACGTAGTGACACGGCCTGGAAACCATGTACACTGACAAACCAAAGGAGGCATATGCCCCTACCCATGACCAAAAAAGATTCATACTGTCTGGTCAACATTGAAATCTCATAACACGAGTCACAAATGGTCAGAGGGGGAAACAATGGGTTGGCAACACCAGTTATCAACTAGCAAGTACAAAGACCTTCAACAAGTAGTGGCACGGTGTGGCCCGCCTGCATAGTGACCAACCAAAGGATGCATATGTCACTGACTATGACCAAAGAAGTCCACTATGTGTGGTCATAACACGAGTCACAAATGATCAGAGGGAGAGACAATTGTTTGGGAACCCGATATATTGACTAGAAAGGACAAAGAACCTCAATACACAGTGGCATTCTGTGGCTACTATGCACACCGAACAACCAAACTAGGCATATGTCACTGACCATGACCAAAGAATTACGGTTGGGTGGTCAACGTTCACAACCTATAACACGAGTCACAAATGGTGAGAGGGGGATACAATGGTTTCGGAAAATTAGTTTTCAACTAGCAAGTGTAACGACCTCAAACAAGTAGTAGCACAGTGTGGCTACCATGCACAATGACCGACCAAAGTAGGCATATGTACTGCCTTTGACGAAAGAACTTTGTTGTGTGTGGTCAACATTGACAATTCATAATACGAGTCACAAATAGTCAGAGGGGGAAACAATTATTTGGGAACACCAGGTATAAATTAGCAAGAACAAGGTCCTTCAATAACTAGTGGTACAGTGTGGCTACCATGTACAATGAAAAACCAAAGTAGGCATGTGTCACTTTCCATGACCAAAGAATGTCACTATGTGTGGTCAACTTTGACAACTCATAACACGAGTCACAAATGGTTGGAGGGAAAAACAATGGTTTGAGAATACTAGTTATCGATGAGGAAGTACAAAGACCCTCAAAATGTAGTGGCATAGTGTGGCTACCATGCACAGTGACCAACCAAAGCATGCATATGTCACTGACCATGACCAAATAACTTCACTTCATGTGGTCAACTTTGACAACTCACAACAAGAGTCACACATAGTATGAGGGGGTTACAATGGTTTGGGAACACTGGCTAGCAAGTAGAAAGCACAAAGAACTTTGTAGGTAGTGACACGACGTGGCAACCATTTATAGTGACAAACCAAAGTAGGCATATGCCACTAACCATAACCAAAAGAATTTCACACTATGTGGTCAATGTTGAAAACACATAACATGAGTCACAAATGGTTAGAGGGGGAAACAATGGTTTGGGTAAACTAGTTATCAACTAGGAAGTACAAAGACCTTCAACAAGTTGTGGCACGGTGTAGCTAGCGTGCACTGAGACCAACCAAAGGATGCATATGTCACTAACTATGGCCAAAGAAGTCCACTATGTGTGGTCAATGTTGAAAACTCATAACACGAGTCACAAATGGTGAGAGGGAGAGAAAATGGTTTAGGAACCCTATGTATTGACTAGAAAGGACAAATAACATCAATACGTAGTGGCACGGTGTGGCTACTATGCACACCAAACAACCAATATACGCATATGTCACTGATCATGACCAGAGAATATCAGCATGGGTGGTCAACGTTCACAACCCATAACACAAGTCACACACTGTCAGAGGGGAAACAATAGTTTTGGAACATTAGTTTTCAACTAAAAAGTACAATGACCTTCGATAAGTAGTAGCATGGTGTGGCTACCATGCACAATGATTGGCCAACGTAAGTATATGCACAGCCTTTGACCAAAGAAATCCGCTGTGTGTGGTTCATTTTGACAACTCATAACACGAGTCAAAAATGGCCATAGGGGAACACAATGGCTTGGGAACACCAGGTATCAACAAGTAAGCACAGGAACCTTCAATAAGTAGTGGCACGGTGTGGCTACCATGTACAATGACCAACCAAAGTAGGCCTATGTCACTGACCATGACCAAAGAAGGTCACTGTGTGTGGTCCACTTTGACAACTCATCACACGACTCACAAATGGTCAGAGGAGGGAACAATGGTTTGTGAATACTAGTTATTGATTAGCAAGTACAAATACCTTCAATGTGTAGTGGCACAGAATGGTTACCATGCACAGTGACCAACCAGGGTATGCATATGTCACTGACCATGACCACAGAATTTCATTTCATGTGGTCAATGCTGACAACTCACAACAAGAGCCACAGATAGTCACAGGGGGTAACAATGGTTTGGGAACACTGGCTATCAACAAGAGAGCACATAGTGAGACGGCGTGGCAATGATGTACAGTGACAAACCTGAGTAGGCATATCACACTAACCATGACCAAAAGAATTTCACAGTGTGTTGTCAACGTTGAAAACTCATAACACGAGGCACAAATGGTGAGAGGGGGAAACAATGGGTTGGTAACACTAGTTATCAACTAGCTAGTACAAAGACCTTCAACAAGTGGTGGCACGGTGTGGCTAGCATGCACAGTGACCAACCAAAAGATTCATACGTCACTGACTATGACCAAAGAATTCCACTATGTATGGTCAACATTGACAACTCATAACACGAGTCACAAATGGTCAGAGGGAGAGACAATGGTTTAAGAACCCTATGTATCAACTAGAAAGGACAAAGAACTGTAATACGTAGTGGCACGGTGTGGCTACTATGCACACCGAAAAACCAAACTAGGAAGATGTCAATGGCCATGACCAAAGAATTTCAGTATGGGTGGGCAATGTTCACAAACCATAACATGAGTCACACATGGTCAGAGGGGAAAACAATGGTTTTGGAACATAAGTTCCCAACTAGAAAGTACAACGACCTTTAATAAGTAGTAGCACGGTGTGGCTACCATGCACAATGACCGACCAAAGTGGGCATGTGTATTGCCTTTGACCAAAGAAATCTGCTGTGTGTCGTCAACGTTGACAACTCATTATACGAGTCACAAATGGATAGAGGGGAAAAAAATGGGTTGGGAACACCAGGTATCAACTAGCAAGCACAGGGACTTTCAATATGTAGTGGCACGATGTGGCTACCATGTACAATGACCAACCAAAGTAGGCATATGTCCCTGACCATGACCAAAGAATGTCACTATGTGTGGTCAACTTTGCCAGCTCATAACACGATTTGCAAATTTTCAGAGGGGGAAACAATGGTTTGTGAATGCTAGTTATCGATTTGCAAGTACAAAGAGCTTCAATATGTAGTGGCACAGTGTGGCTATCATGCGGAGTAACCAACCAAAGTGTGCATATGTCACTGACCATGACCAAAGAATCTAACTTCATGTCGTCAGCATTGACAACTCACAACAAGAGTCACAGATAGTCATAGGGGGTAACAATGGTCTGGGAACACTGGCTAGAAACTAGAAAGTTCAAAGACCTTCAATACGTAGTGACACGGTGTGGCAACCATGTACTGTGACAAACCAAAGTAGGCATATGCCACTAACCATGACCAAAAGAATTTCACAATGTGGGGTCAACGTTTAAAACACATAGCACGAGTAACAAATAGTCAAAAGGGGGAAACAATGGATTGGGAACACTAGTTGTCAACTAGCAAGTACATAGATCTTCAACAAGTAGTGGCACGGTGTGAGTAGCATGCATAGTGACCAACCAAAGGATGCATACATCACTAACTATGACCAAATGTGTCCACTATGTGTGGTCACCGTTGACAACTCATGACACGAGTCAAAAATGGTCAGAGGGAGAGAAAATGGTTTGGGATCTCTATGTATTGACTAGAAAGTACAAAGAACTTCAATACGTAGTGGCACGGTGTGGCTACTATGCACACCGAACAAGCAGACTAGGCATATGTCACTGATCATGACCAACAAATTTCAGTATGTGTGGTCAAAGTTCACAACCCATAACACCAGTCACACATGGCCAGAGGGGGAGACAATGGCTTCAGAATATTAGTTTTCAACTAGCAAGTACAACCAAGTTCAATAAGTAGTAGAAGGTGTGGCTACCATGCAAAATGACCAACCAAAGCAGGCATATGTACTGCATTTGACCAAACAAATCCGCTCTGTGTGGTCAACGTTGACAACTCTCAATGCGAGTCACAGATGGTCAGAGGGGGAGAAATTGGTTTGGGAAAACCAGGTATCAACTAGCAAGCACAGGGACCTTCAATGAGTAGTGGCACGCTATGGGTGCCATGTACAATGACCAACCAAAGTAGGCATGTGTCACTGACCATGACCAAAGAATGTCACTATGTGTGGTCACCTTTGACAACTCATGACACGAGTCACAAATGGTCAGAGCGGGAAAAAATGGTGTGTGAATACTAGTTGTCGATTAGCAAGTACAAATACCTTCAATATGTAGTGGCACAGTGTAGCTACCATGCACAGTGACCAAGCAAAACATGCATATGTTACTGGCCATGACCAAACAATTTCACTTCACGTGGTCAGCTTTGACAACTCACAACAAGAGACGGATAGTGAGAGGGGGTAACAATGGTTTGAGATCACTGGCTATCAACTAGAAAGCACAAAGACCTTCAATACGTAGTGACACGGCGTAGCAACCATGTACAGTGACAAACCAAAGTATGCATATCCCGCTAACCATGACCAAAATAATTTCACAGTGTGTGGTCAACGTTGAAAACTCATAACTCGAGTCACAAATGGTCAGAGGGCCAAAAAAGGGTTGCGAACACTAGTTATCAACAAGCAAGTACAATGACCTTCAACAAGTAGTGGCACGGTGTGGCTAGCGTACACAGTGACCAACCAAATGATGCATGTGTCACAACCTATGACGAGAGAAGTTTACTATGTGTGGTCAACATAGAAAACTCATGACACGAGTCACATATGGTCAGAGGGAGATACAATGGTTTGGGAACCCTATGTATGGACTAGAAAGGACAAAAAACTTGAATACGTAGTGGCACGGTTTGGCTACTATGCACACCAAACAACCAAACTAGGCATATGTTACTGACCATGACCAAAAGAATTCCGGTATGTGTGGTCAATGTGCACAACCCACAAAACGAGTCACAAATGGTCAGAGGCGGAAACAATGGTTCGGAATATTAGTTTTCAACTAGCAAGTACAACAACCTTGAATAAGTAGTAACAAGGTGTGGCTACCATGCACTATGACCGACCAAAATAGGCATATGTAATGCCTTTGACCAAAGACGTCCACTGTGAGTGGTCAACGTTGGTGACTCATAATACGAGTCACATATGGTCAGAGGGTGGAAACAATAGATTGGAAACACCAGGTATCAACTAGTAAGAACAAGTACCTTCAATAAGTAGAGGCACGGTGTGGCTTCGATGTACAATGACCAACCAAAGTTGGCATGCGTCACTGACCATGACCAAAGAAAATCACTATGTGTGGTCAACTTTGACAACTTATAACACGAGTCACAAATGGTCAGAGGGGGAAACAATGGTTTTTGAATACTATTCATCGATTAGCCCGTACAAAGACCTTCAATATGCAGTCACACGGTGTGGCTACCATGAATAGTGACCAACCAAGCTATGCATATGTCACTGAAGATGACCAAAGACTTCCACTTCATGTGGTCAACGTTTACAACTCACGACAAGGGTCACAGATAGTCAGAGGAGGTAACAATGGTTTTGGAACACTGGCTATCAGCTAGAAATCACAAAGACCTTCAGTTCTAGGGACACCGAGTGGCAACCATGTACAGCGACGAACTTAAGTAGGCATATGCCACTAACCATGACCAGAAGAATTTCATAGTGTATGGTTAACATTGAAATTTCCTAACACGAGTCACTAGTGGTCAGAGGGGGGAACAATGGGTTGGGAACACTAGTCATCAACTAGCAAGTACAAACACCTTCAATACGTAGACAAACGGTGTGGCTAGCGTGTATAGTGACCAACCAAAGGATGCATACATCACTGAATATGACCAAATAAATCCACCATATGTGGTCAACATTGACAACTCAGAACACGAGTCACAACTGGGTTGAGGGAGAGACAATGGTTTGGGAACCCTATGTATCAACTAGAAAGGACAACAAACTTCAGTAAGTAGTGGCACAGTGTGGCTACTATGCACACCGAAAAACCAAACTAGGCATATGTCACTGACCATGGCCAAATAATTTCAGAATGGGTTGTCAACGTTCACAACCCATAACACGAGTCACAAATTGTCACAGGGCAAAGCAATGGTTTTGGAATATTAGTTTTCAACTAGCAAGTACAACGACCTTCAATAAGTAGTAGCATGGTGTGGCTACCATGCACAATGAACAACCAGAGTCGGCATACATAATGCCTTTTACCAAAGAAATCCGCTGTGTGTGGTCAATGTTGACAGCTCATAACACTAGTCACAAATGGTCAGAGGGGGAAACAATGGTTTGGGAACACTAGGTATCAACTAGCAAGCACAAGGGATTCAATAATTAGTGGCATGGTGTGGCTACCATGTACAATGACCAACCAAACCAGGCATGTGTCAATGACCATGACCAAAAAATGTCATTATGTGTGTTAAAGTTTGACAACTCATAACACGAATCACAAATGGTCAGAGGGGGAAACAATGGTTTGCAAGAAAAGGTTATTGATAAGCATGTACAAAGACCTTCAATATGCATTGGCACAGTAAGGCTACCATGCAAAGTGACCAACCAAACTATGCACATGTCACTGACCATGACCAAAGAATTTCACTTAATGTGGTCAATGCTGAAAGCTCATAACAAGAGTCAGTGATAGTCAGATGGGGTGACAATGGCTTGGGAACACTGGCTATCAACCACAAAAGCACAAAGACCTTCAGTACATAGTGACACGATGTGGCAACCATGTACACTGACAAACCAAAGTAGGAATATGCCACTAACCATGACCAACAGAATTTCACAATGTGTGGTCAACGTTGAAAACACATAACATGAGTAACAAATGGTCAGAGGGGGAAACAATGGATTGGGAACACTAGTTATCAACTAGCAAGTACAGAGACCTTCAACAAGTAGTGGCACTGTGTGGCTAGCATGCACAGTGACCGACCAAAGGATGCATACGTCACTGACTATGACCAAATGTGTCCATTATGTAAGGTCAACGTTAACATCTCATAACACGAGTCACAAATGGTCGGAGGGAGAGAGAATGTTTTGGGAACCCAATGTATCAACTAGAAAGGAAAACCAACTTCAATACGTAGTGGCACGGTGTGGCTACTATGCACACCAAACAACCAAACTAGGCATGCATCACTGACCATGACCAGAGAATTTCAGTATGGGTGGTCAGCGTTCACAACCCATAACACGAGTCACAAATGGTCACAGGGCGAAACAATGGTTTCGGAATATTAGTTTTCAACTAGCAAGTACAACGACCTTCAATAAGTAGTACCATGATGTGGCTACCATGCACAATGACCGACCAATGTAGACATATGTACTGCCTTTGACCAAAGAAATCCGTTGTGTGTGGTCAATGTTGACAACTCATAATACAAGTCACAAATGGTCAGAGGGGGAAACAATGGTTTGGGAACACCAGGTATCAACTAGCAAGCACGGGGAACTTCAATGAGTAGTGGAACGCTGTGGCTACCATGTACAATATCCAACCAAAGGAAGCATGTGTCACTGACCATGACCAAAGAATGTCACTATGTGTGGTCAACTTTGACAACTCATAACACGAGTCACAAATTTTCAAAAGGGGAAACAATGGTTCATGAATACTAGTTATCGATTAGCAAGTACAAATACCTTCAATATGTACTGGCACGGTGTGGCTACCATGCACAGTGACCAAGCAAAATATGCATATGTCACTGGCTATGACCAAAGAATTTCACTTTTTGTGGTCAACTTTGACAACTCACAACAAGAGACGGATAGTGAGAGGGAGAAACAATGGTTTGGGAACACTGGCTATCAAATAGGAAGCACAAAGACCTTTAGTACATAGTAACACGGTGTACCAACCATGTACAGTGACAAACCAAAGTATGCATATGCCACTAACCTTGACCAAAAGAATTTCACATAGTGTGGTCAATGTTGAAAACTCATAACACGAGTCACAAATGGTTAGAGGGGGAAACAATGGGTTGGGAACACTAGTTATCAACTAGCAAGTACAAAGACCTTCAACGAGTAGTGGCACAGTGTGGCTAGAGTGTACAGTGACCAACTAAAGAATACATACGTCACTGACTATGACCAAAGAAGTTCACGATGTGTGGTCATCATTGACAACACGTAACACGAGTCACACATGGTCAGAGGGAGAGACAATGGTTTGGGAACCCTACATATCGACTAGAAAGGACAGAGATCTTCAATATGTAGTGGCATGGTGTTGCTACTATGCACACCAAACAACCAAAATAGGCATATGTCTCTGACCATGACCAAACATTTTGAGTATGGGTGGTCAAAGTTCACAACCCACAACACAAGTCACACATGGTCTGAGGGGGAAAAATGGGTTCAAAATATTAGTCTTCAACTAGCAAGTACAACAACCTTCAATAAGTAGTAGCACGGTGTGGCTACCATGCACAATGACTGACCAAAGTAGGCATATGTACTGTCTTTGACCAAAGAAATCCGCTGTGTGTGGTCAACGTTGACAAATCATAATACAAGTCACAATTGGTAAGAGGGGGAAACAATGGTTTGGGAACACCAAGTATCAACTAGCAAGCACAGGGACCTTTGATGAGTAGTGGCATGGTGTGGATACCATGTACAATGACCAACAAAAGTAGGCATGTGTCACTGACGATGACCAAAGAATGTCACCATCTGTCGTCAACTTTGACAACTCATAACATGAGTCACAAATGGTCACAGGGGGAACCAATGGTTTGTGAATACTAGTTATTTATTAGCAAGTACAAATACCTTCAATACATAGTGGCACAGTGTGGCTTCCATGCACAGTGACCAAGCAATATATGCATATGTCATTGGCCATGACAAAAGAATTTCACTTCATGTGGTCAACTTGGACAACTCACAACAAGAGACGGATAGTGAGAGGGGGTAACAAGGATTTGGGAACACTGGCTATCAACTAGAAAGCACAACGACCTTCAGTACATAGTGACACGGCGTAGCAACCATGTACTGTGACAGACCAAAGTATGCATATGCCACTAACCATGACGAAAAGAATTTCACAATGTGTGGTCAATGTTGAAAACTCATAACACGAGTCACAAATGGTCAGAGGGGGAAACAATGGATTGGGAACACTAGTTATCAACTAGCAAGTACAAATACCTTCAACAAGTAGTGGCACGGTGTGGCTAGCGTACACAGTGACCAACCAAATGATGCATATGTCACTGCCTATAACCAAAGACGTTCGCTATGTGTGGTCAACATTGACAACTCATAACACAAGTCACAAATGGTCAGATGGAGAGACAATGGTTTGGGAACCCTATGTATTGACTAGAAAGCACAAAAAAATCAATACGTAGTGGCACGGCTTGGCTACTATGCACACCAAACAACTAAACTAGGCATATGTCACTGACCATGACCAAAGAATTCTAGTATGGGTGGTCAATGTTCACAACCCACAACACGAGTCACAAATGGTCAAAGGGGGAAACAATGGTTCCACATATTAGTTTTCAACTAGCAAGTACAACAACCTTGAATTAGTAGTAGCACAGTGTGGCTACCATGCACAATGACCGACCAGAGTAGGCATATGTACTGCCTTTGACCCAAGAAATCCGCTGTGTGTGGTCAATGTTGACAACTCATAATGCGAGTCACAAATGGTGAGAGGGGGAAACAATGGTTTGGGAACACCAGGTATCATTTAGCAATCACAAGGACCTTCAATTAGTAGCGGCACGGTGTGGCTACCATGTACAATGACCAACCAAACTAAGCATGTGTCAGTGACCATGACCTAAGGATTTCACTTCATGTGGTCAACGTTGACGACTCACGACAAGGGTCACAGATATTCAGAGGGGGTAACAATGGGTTGGGAACACTGGCTATCGGGTAGAAAGCACAAAGACCGTCAGCACGTAGTGACATGGTGTGGTAACCATGTACAATGACAAACCAAAGTAGGCATATGCCACCATCCATGACCAAAAGAACTTCACAGTGTGTGGTCAACGCTGAAATCTTGTAACACGAGTCACAAATGGTCAGAGGGGGAAACAATTTGTTGGGAACACTAGTTATCAACTAGCAGTTACAAACACCTTCAATACGTAGAAGTAAGGTGTGGCTAGCGTGCATTGTGACCAACCAAAGGATACATACGTCACTGACTATGACCACATTAATCTACTATGTGTGGTCAACATTGAAAACTCATAACACGAGTCACAACTGGTTTGAGGGAGAGACAATGGTTTGGGAACCCTATGTATCGACTAGAACGGAGAACAAACATCAATATGTAGTGGAACAATGGCTACTATGCACACCGAACAACCAAACTAGGCATATGTCATTGACCATGACCGAAGAATTTCAGAATGGGTGGTCAACGGTCACAACCCATAAAACCAGTCACAAATGGTCACATGGACAAAACAATGGTTTCCGAATAAAAAGTGTTCAACTAGCAAGTACAGCGACCTTCAATACGTAGTAGCATGGTATGGCTACCATGCACAATGACCAGCCAGAGTAGGCATATATACTGCCTTTGACTGAAGAAATCCGCTGTGTGTGGTCAACGTTGACAACTCAGAATACTACTCACAAATGGTCGGAGGGGGAAACAATGGTTTGGGAACACCAGGTATCAACTAGCAAGCACAAGGACCTTCAATAAGTAGTGGCAAGGTGTGGCTACCATGTACAATGACCAACCAAACTAGGCATGTGTCAATGACCATGACCAAAAAATGTCACTTTGTGTGGTCAAAATTGACAACTCATAACACGAGTCACAAATTGTCGGACGGGGAAACAAAGGTTTGTAAAAAATAGTTATCGATTAGCATGTACAGAGACCTTCAATATGCAGTGGCACAGTGTGGCTACCATGCACAGTGACCAACCAAACTATGCACATGTCACTGACCATGACCCAAGAATTTCACTTAATGTGGTCAACGCTGATAACTCACAACAAGAGTCACAGATAGTCAGAGGGAGTAACAATGGTTTGGGAACACTAGCTATCAACTATAAAGCACAAAGACCTAAAGTACATAGTGACACGGCGTGGCAACCATGAACACTCACAAACCAAAGTAAGCATATGCCACTAACCATGACCAAAGGAGTTTCACAGTGTGGTCAACGTTGAAAACTCATAACACGAGTCACAAATGGTCAGAGGGGGAAAAAATGGGTTGGGAACACTAGTTATGAACTAGCAAGTACAAAAACCTTCAACAAGTAGTGGCACAGTGTGGCTAGCGTGTACAGTGACCAACCAAAGGATACATACGTCACTGACTTTGACCAAAGAAGTTCACTATGTGTGGTCAACATTGACAACTCATAACACGAGTCACACATGGTCAAAGAGAGAGACAGTGGTTTAGGAACCCTAGGTGTCGAGTAGAAAGGACAAAGGTCTTTAATATGTAATGGCACAGGGTGCCTACTATGCCCACCGAATAATTTCGGTGGGCATAGTAGGCATATGTCACTGACCATGACCAAATAATTTCGATATGGGTGGTCAACGTTCGTAACCCATAACACGATTCACAAATGGTCAGAGGGGGAAACAATGGTTTCAGAATATCAGTTTTCAACTAGCAAGTACAATGACCTTCAATAAGTAGTAGCACGGTGTGGATATCATGCGCAATGACCGACCAACGTATGCATCTGTACTGCCTTTGACCAAAGAAATCTGCTGTATGTGGTCAACGTTGACAACTCATAATACAAGTTACACATGGTCAGAGAGGGAAAAAATGGTTTGGGAACACCAGGTATCAAGTAGCAAGAACAGGGACCTTCAAAACGTAGTGGCACGGTGTGGCTACCACATACAATGACCAACCAAAGTAGGCATGTGTCACTGACCATGACCAAAAAATTGTCACTATGTGTGGTCAACTTTGACAAGTCATAACACGAGTCACAAATGGCCAGGGGGGTAAAGAATGGTTTGTGAATACTAGTTATGGATTAGCAAGTACACAGACCTTCAATGTTTAGTGGAACAGAGTGGCTGTCATGCACATTGACCAACCAAAGTACACATATGTCACTGATCATGACCAAAGAGTTTCACTTAATCTGGTCAACGTTGGCAACTCAAAACAAGAGTCGCAGATAGTCAGAGGGGTTAACAATGGTTTGGGAACATTGGCTATCAACTACAAAAAACAAGGACCTTCAGTACGTAGTGACACTTTGTGGCAACCATGTCCTGTGACAAACCAAAGTAGGCATTTGCCACAAACCATGACCACACAAATTTCACAGTGTGTCGTCAACGTTGAAAACTCAACACGAGTCACAAATGGTCAAAGGGGAAGTAATGGGTTGGGAACACTAGTTATCAACTAGCAAGTACACAGACCTTCAACAAGTAGTGGAACGGTGTGGCTAGCGTGCACAGTGACCAACGAAAGGATGCATAGATCACAGACTATGACCAAAGAAGTCCACTATGTGTGGTCAACATTGACAACTCATAACACGAGTCACAAATGGTCAAAGGGAGAGACAATGGTCTGGGAACCCTGTGTATGGACTAGAAATGGCAAAGACATTCAATACGTAGTGGCACATAGTGGCTACTATGCACACCGAACAACCAAACTAGGCATATGTCAGTGACCATGACCAAAGAATTTCAGTATGGGTGGTCAACCTCCACAACCCAAACACGAGTCACAAGTGGTCAAAGGGGGGAACAATGGTTTCGGAATATTAGTTTTCAACTAGCAATTATAACGACCTTCAATAAGTAGTAGCACGGTGTGGCTACCATGGAGAATGGCCAACCAAAGTAGGCATATGGTCTGCCTTTGTCCAAAACAATCCGCTGTGTGTGGTAAATGATGACAACTTATGATGCGAGTTACAAATTGTCAGAGCAGGAAACAATGGTTTGGGACTATGAGGTATCAACTAGCAAGAAAAGGGACCTTCAATAAGTAGTGGCATGGTGTGGTTACCATGTACAATGACCAACCAAAGTATGCATGTGGCACTGACCATGACCAAAAGAATGTCACTATGTGTGGTCAACTTTGACAACTCATAACACGTGTCACAAATGGTCAGAGTGAGAAACAATGGTTTGTGAATACTTGTTATCAATTAGCAAGTACAAAGACCTTCAATATGTGGTGGCACCATGTGGCTACCATGCACAGTGACCAAACAAAGAATGCACATGTCACTGACCATGACCAAAGAATTTCACTTCATGTGGTCAACACTAACAACTCACTACAAGAGTCACAGATAGTCAGAGGGGGTAACAATGGTTTGGGAACACTGGCTTTCAACTAGAAAGCACAATGCCCTTCAGTACGCAGTGACATGGCGTAACAACCATGTACGGTAACAAACCGAAGTAGGCATATCCCACTAACAATGACCAAAAGAATTCACAGTGTATGCTCAACGTTGAAAAATCATAACACAATTCACAAATGGTCAAAGGGGGAAACAATGGGTTGGGAACACTAGTTCTCAACTAGCAAGTAGAAACCCATTCAACAAGTAGTGGCACAGTGTCGCTAGCGTGCAGAGTGACCAACCAAAGGATGCATACGTCACTGACTTTGACCAATGAAATCCACTATGTGTGGTCACCATTGACAACTCATAACACGAGTCACAAATCTTCAGAGGGAGAGAAAAGTGTTTGAGAACCCTATGTATCAACTAGAACGGACAAAGAACTTCAATACGTAGTGGCACGGTGTGGCTAATATGCACACCGAACAATCAAACTAGGCATGTCACTGACCATGACAGAATAACTTCAGTATGGGTGGTCAACATTCACAACCCATAACACGAGTCACAAATGGTCAGAGGTGAAAACAATGGTTTTGGAATATTAGTTTATATTTAGCAAGTACAACGACCTTGAATAAGTAGTAGCACGGTGTGGCTACCATGCACAATGACCGACCAAAGTAGGCATATGTACTGCCTTTGCCCAAAGAAATCCGCTGTGTGTGGTCAACGTTGACAGCTAATAAAAGGAGTTAGAAATGGTAAAAGGGGAAACAATGGTTTGGAAACATCAGGTATCAACTAGAAAGCACAAGGACCTCCAATAGGTAGTGGCACGGTGTGGCTACCTTGTACAATGACCAACCAAAGTAGGCATGTGTCACTTAACATGACCACATAATGTCACACTGTGTGGTCAACTTTGACAACTCATAAAACAAGTCACAAATGGTCGGAGGGGGAAACAATGGTTTGTGAATACTAGTTGTCGATTAGCAAATACAAAGACCTTCAATATGTAGTTGCACAGTGTGGCTACCATGCACGGTGACCAACCAAAGTATGCATTTGTCACTGACGATGACCAAGGAATTTCACTTCATGTGGTCAACGTTGAAAACACACAACAAGAGTCACAGATAGTGAGTGGGGGTAACAATGGTTTGGGAACACTGGCTATTAACAAGAAAGCACAAAGATGTTTAGTGCATGGTGACACGGCGTGGCAACCATGTACAGTGACAAACCAAAGTAGGCATGTGCCACTAACCATGACCAAACTAATTTCACAGTGTGTTGTTAACGTTGAAAACTCATAACACGAGTCCTGAATGGTCAGAGGGGGAAAGATAGGGTTGGGAATACTATTTATCAACTAACAAGTACGAAGACCTTCAACAAGTAGTGGCACGGTGTGGATAGCCTGCGCGGTGATCAACCAAAGGATACATATGTCACTGACTATGACCGAAGAAGTCCACTATGTGTTGTCAACATTGACAACTCATAATACGAGTCATAAATGGTCAGAGAGAGAGATAATTGTTTGGAAACCCTATGTATTAACTAAAAAGGACAAATAACTTCAATACGTAGTGGCAAGGTGTGGCTACTATGAACACCAAACAACCAAATAGGCATATGTCACTGACTATGACCAAAGAAATTCAGTATGGGTGGTCAACGTTCACAACCCATAACACCAGTCACAAATGGTCAGAGGGGGAAATGATGGTTTTGGAACATAAGGTTTCAACTAGCAAGTACAAAAACCTTCAATTAGTAGTAGCACGGTAAGGCTACCATGCACAATGACCGACCAAAGCAGGCATATGTACTGCCTTTGACCAAAGAAATCCGCAATGTATGGTCAACATTTAATGCTCATAACATGAGTCACAAATGGCAGAGGGGGAAACAGTGGTTTGGGAACACTAGGAATCAACTAGAAAGCACACAGGCCTTCAATGAGTAGTGGCACGGTGTGGCTACCATGTACAATGACCAACCAAAGTAGGCATGTGTCACTGACCATGACAGAAGAATGTCACTGTGTGGTCAACTTTGACAACTCAGAACACGAGTCACAAATGGTCAGAGGGGGAAACAATGGTTTGTGAATACTAGTTATCCATTCGCAAGTACAAAGACCTTCAATATGTTGTAGCACAGTGTGGCTACCATGCACAGTGACCAACCAAAGTATGCATGTCACTGACTATGACCAAATAATCATACTTCATGTCGTCTACCTTGACAAATCACAACAAGAGTCACATATAGTCAGAGGGGGTAAGAATGGTGTGGGAACACTAGCTATCAACTAGAAAGCACGAAGACCTTCAGTACGTAGTGACACGGCGTGGCAACCATGTACAGTGACAAACCAAAGTAGGCATATGCCACTAACAATGACCAAACAAATTTCACAGTATGTGGTCAACGTTGAAAACTCATAACAAGAGTCACAAATGGTCAGAGGGGGAAAAAATGTGTTGGAAACACTAGTTATAAACTAGCAAGTACAAAGACCTTCAACAAGTAGTGGCACGGTGTGGCTAGCTTGCACAGTGACCAACCAAAGGATGCATATGTCACTGAACATAACCGAAGAAGTCCACTATGTGTGGTCAACATTGACAACTCATAACACGAATCATAAATGGTGAGAGGGAAAGACAATGGTTTGGAAACCCTATGCATCGACTAGAAAGAACAAAGAACTTCAATACGTAGTGGCACGGTGTGCTTACTATGCACTCGAAACAACCAAATAGGCATATGTCACTGACCATGAAAAAACAATTTCAGTATGGGTTGTCAATGTTCACAACCCATAACACGAGTCACGAATGGTTAGAGGGGGAAACAATGGTTTCAAAATACTAGGTATCAACTAGCACGTACATCAACCTTCAATAAGTAGTAGCACGGTGTGGCTACCATACACAATGACCGACAAAGACCTTCAGTACGTAGTGACACGGCGTGGCAACCATGTACAGTGACAAACCAAAGTAGGCATATGCCACTAACCATGACCAAAATACTGTCACAGTGTGTGGTCAACGTTGATGACTCATAACACTAGTGACAAATAGTTGGAGGGGGAAACAATTGGTTGGGATAACTAGTTATAAACTAGCAAGTACAAACACGTTCAACAAGTAGAGGCACGGTGTGGCTAGCGTGCACAGTGACCAATCAAAGAATGCATACGTCATTGACTATGACCAAATGAATCCACTACGTGTGGTCAACATTGACAACCTAGAACATGAGTCAAAAGTTTTCAAATGGAGAGACAATGGTTTGGGAACCCTATGTATCAACTAGAAATGACAAAGTACTTCAATAAGTAGTGACACAGTGTGGCTACTCTGCATACCGAACAACCAAACTAGGAATATGTCACTGACCATGACCAAAGAATTTCAGTAAGGGTGGTCAACGTTCACAACCCATAACACGAGTAACAAAGAATCAGAGGGGAAAACAATGGTTTCCAAAAATGAGTTTCAGCTTGCAAGTACAACGACCTTCGATAAGTAGTAGCACGGTGTGGCTGCCATGCACAGAGACCGACCAAAGTCGTCATATGTACTGCCTTTTACCAAATAAATCTGCCATGTGTGGGCAACGTTTAGAACCCGTAATATGAGTGACAAATGGTTAGAGGGGGAAACAATGGTTTGGAAACAACAGGTATCAAATAGCAAGCAAAAGGACCTACAATAAGTAGTGGCACGGCGTGGCTACCATATACAATGACCAACCAAGGTAGGCATGTGTCACTAACCATGACCAAGGAATTTCATTATGTGTGGTCAACTTTGACAGCTCATAGCATGAGTCACAAATGGTCAGAGAGGGGAAACAATGGTTTTTCAATACTAGTTATCAATTATTAAGTACAAAGATCTTCAATATGTAGTGGCACTGTGTGGCTACCATGCACAGTGACCAGCCAAAGTATGCATATGTCACTGACCATGACCAAAGAATTTCACTTCATGTGGTCAAGGTTGACATCTCACAACAAGGGTCACAGATTGTTGGAGGGGGTAACAATGGGTTGGGAACACTGGCTATCAACTAGAAAGCACAAAGACATTCAGTACGTAGTGACACGGCGTGGTAACCATGTACAGTGACAAACCAAAGTAGGCATGTGCCACTAACCATGACCAACAGAAGTTCACATTGTGTGGTCAACGTTGAGAACTCATAACACGAGTCACAAATGGTCAGAGGAGGAAACAATGGGTTGGGAACACTACTCATCAACTAGCAAGTACAAATACCTTCAACAAGTAGTGGCACGGTGTGGCTAGCGTACACTATGACTAACCAAAAGATGCATATATCACTGACTATAACCAAAGAATTCCACTATGTGTGGTCATCATTGACAACTCATAACACAAGTCATAATGGTCAGAGTGAGAGAAAATGATTTGAAATCCTATGTATCGACCAGAAAGGACAAAGAACTTCAATACGTAGTGGCACGGTGTGGCTATGATGCACAGAGAATAACCAAATTAGACATATGTCACTGACCATGACCAAAAGAATTTCAGTATGGGTGGTCAACGTTCACAACCCATGACACGAGTCACAAATGGTCAAAGGGGAAAACAATGGTTTTGGAATGTTAGTCATCAAGAAGCAAGTACAGCGACCTTCAATGAGTAGTAGCACGGTGTGGCTAACATGCACAATGACCGCCCAAAGTAGGCATATGTACTACCTTTGACCAAAAAAATCCGCTGTGTGTGGTCAACATTGACAACTAATAGTACCAGTGACAAACGGTACAAGGGGGAAACAATGGTTTGGGAACATTAGGTATCAAATAGCAAGCACGAGGACCTTCAATAAGTAGTGGCACGGCGTGGCTACCATATACAATGACCAACCAAAGTAGGCATGTGTCACAGACCATGACGAAAGAAGATAACTATGTATAGTCAACTTTGACAACTCATAACACGAGTCACAAATGGTCAGAGGGGAAAGCAATGGTTTGTGAATGTTAGTTATTGACTAGAAAATACAGAGACCTTCAATATGTAGTGGCACAGTGTGGCTACCATGCACAGTGACCAACTAAAGTATGCATATGTCACTTGCGATGACCAAAGAATTTCACTTCATGTGGTTAACGTTGAAAACTCACAACAAGAGTCACAGATAGTCACAGGGGGTAACAATGGTATGGGAACACTGACTATCAAAATTAAAGCACAAACACCTTTAGTACGTAGTGACACGGCGTGGCTACCATGTATAGGAACAAACAAAAGTAGTCATGTGCTAGTAACCATGACCGGAAGAATTTCACAGTGTGTGGTCAACATTGAAAACTCATAACATGAGTCACAAATGTTTAGAAGGGGAAACGATGGGGTGGGAACACAAGTTATCAACGAGCCAGTACAAAGACCTTCAACAAGTAGTGGCACAGTGTGGCTAGCGTGCACAGTGACCAACCAATGGATGCATACGTCACTGACTTTGACCCAAGAAATCCACCATGTGTGGTCAACATTGACAGCTCATAACACGAGTCACAAATGGTCTGAGGGAGAGGCAATGGTTTGGGAACCCTATGTATCGACTAGAAACGACAGATAACTTCAATACGTAGTGGCACGGTGTGGCCAGTATGCACGCCAAATAACGAAACTAGGCATATGTCACTAACCATAACTACAGAATTTCAGTATAGGTGGTCAGCGTTCACAATCCATATCACGAGTCGCAAATGGTCAAAGAAGGAAACAATGGATTCTGAATATTAGCTTTGAACTAGCAAGTACAACGACCTTCAATAAGTAGTAGCACGGTGTGGCTACCATGCACAATGACCGACCAGAGTAGGCATATGTACTGCCTTTGACCAAAGAAATCCGCTGTGTGTGGTAAACGTTGACAACACATAATACTTGTCACAAATGGTCAGAGGGGGAAACAATGGTTTGGAAACACCAGGTATCAACTAGCAAGCACAAGGACCTCCAATAAGTAGTGGCACGGCATCGCTACCATATACAATGACCAACCAAAGTACGCATGTGTCACTGACCATGACCAAGGAATGTCATTATGTGTGGTCAACTTTGACAACTCATAACACGAGTCACAAATGGTCAGAGGGGGAAACAATGGTTTGTGAATACTAGTTATCGATTAGCAAGTGCAAAGACATTCAATATGTAGTGGCACAGTGTGGCTAACATGCACAGTGTCCAGCCAAAGTATGCCTATGTCACTGACCATGACCAAATAATTTCACTTAATGTGGTCAACGTTGACAACTCACAACAAGAGTCACAAATTGTCAGAGGGGGTAGCAATGGTTTGGGAACACTGGCTATCAACTACAAAGCACAAAGACCTTCAGTGCGTAGTGACACAGCGTGGCAACCATGTATAGTGACAAACCAAAGTAGGCATATGCCACTAACCATGACCAAAAGAATTTCACATTGTGTAGTCAATGTTGAAAACTACGTATTGGAGTTATTTGTCCTTTCAGTCAATACATCCGGTTCTCAAATCATTGTCTCTCCCTCTGCCCATATGTTGTGAGTTGTCAATGTCGACCACACATAGTGGACTTCTTTGGCCATATTCAGTAACGAATGCATCCTTTGGTTGGTCACATTGCAGGCTAGCCACACGGTGCCACTACTTGTTGAAGGTGTTTGTACTTGCTAGTTGATAACTGGTGTTCCCAACCCATTGTTTCCGCCTCTGACCATTTGTGACTCGTGTTATGAGTTTTCAACGTTGACCACACATTGTGAAATGATTTTGGTCATGGTTAGTGGCATATGCCTACTTTGGTTTGTCACTGTACATGGTTTCCACGCCATGTCACTACGTACTGAACGTCTTTGTGCTTCGTAGTTGATAGCCAGTGTTCCCAAACCATTGTTACCCCCTCTGACTATCTGTGACTCTTTCGAAATGTCAGCGTTGACCAAGTGAAGTGAAATTCTCTGGTCATGGTCAGTGACATATGCATACTTTGGTTGGTCACTGTGCATGGTAGCCACACTGTGCTACTACATATTGAAGGTCTTTGTACTTGCTAATCGATAACTAGTATTCACAAACAATTTGTTCCCCCTCTCACTATTTGGGACTCGTGTTATGAGTTGACCACACATAGTGACATTCTCTGGTCATGGTCAGTGACACGTACCTACTTTGGTTGGTCCTTGTACATGGTAGCCACACCATGCCATTACTAATTGAGATCTCAGTGCTTGCTTGTTCATACCTGGTGTTCCCAAACCATTGTTGCCCACTCTGGCCATTTGTGACTTGTATTACGAGTTGTAAATGTTGACCACACACAGCGGATTTATTTCGTCAAAGGCACTAGATATGCCTACTTTGGTTGGTCATTGTACATGGTAGCCACACCGTGTTACTACTTATTCAAAGTCGTTGTACTTGTTTGTTGGGACTATTATTCCGAAACCATTTTTCCCCCCTCTGACCATTTGTAACTTGTGTTATCGGCTATGGGCATTGACCACCAATACTGAAATTCTTTAGTCATGGTCAGTGACATCTGCCTAGTTTGGTTGTTCGGTGTGCATAGTAGCCACACCATGCCACTACGTATTGAAGTTCTTTGTCCTTTTTAGTCACTACATAGGGTTCCCAAACCATTGTCTCTCCCTCTGACCATTTGTGACTCGTGTTATGAGTTGTCAATGTTGAACACATATAGTGGACTTCTTTGGTCATAGTCAGTGACGTATGCATCACAACTTTGACCACACTCTGTGAAATTATTTTGGTCATGGTAAGTGGCATATGCCTACTTTGGTTTGTCACTGAACATGGTTGCCATGCCGTGTCACTAAGTAGCGAAGGTCGTTTTGCTTTCTAGTTGATAGCTAGTGGTCCCAAGCCATTGGTACTCTGTCTGTGAATCTTGTTGTGAGTTATCAGCGTTGACCACATGAAGTGATATCCTTTGGTCATGGTCAGTGACATATGCATACTTTGGTTGGTGACTGTGCATGGTAGCCACACTGTGCCACTATGTATTGAAGGTCTTTGTTCTTGCTAATCGATAATTAGTATTCACAAACCATTGTTTCCCCCTCTGACCATTTTTGACTCGTGTTATGAGTTGTCGAAGTTGACCAAACATAGTGACATTCTTTGGTCATGGTCAGTGACACATGCCTACTTTGGTAGGTCATTGTACATGGTAGCCACACCATGCCACTGCTTGCTGAAGGTCTCTGTGCTTGCTAGTTGATACCTAGTGTACCCAGACCATCGTTTCCCGTTCTGACCATTTGTGACTCATACTTTGAGTTGTCAACATTGACCACACACAACAGATTTCTTTGATCAAAGGCAGTACATCTGCCTAATTTGGTCGGTCATTGTGCATGTTAGCCACACCGTGCTACTACTTATTCAAGGCCGTTGTACTTGCTAGTTGAAAACTAATATTCCTAAACCATTGTTCCCCCCTCTCACCATTTGTAACTTGTGCTATGGGCTGTGAACGTTGACCACCCATACTGAAATTCTTTGGTCGTGGTCAGTGACATATGCCTAGTTTGGTTGTTCGGTGTGCATAGTAGCCACACCATGCCACAACGTATTGAAGCTGTTTGTCCTTTTTATAGTCAATACATAGGGTTCCCAAACCGTTGTCTCTCCCTCTGACCATTTGTGACTTGTGTTATGAGTTGTCAAAGTTGACCACACATAGTGGACTTCTTTGGCCATAGTCAGTGACGTATGCATCACAACATTGACCACACACTGTGAGATTCTTTTGGTCATGGTTAGTGGCATATGCTTACTTTGGTTTGTCGCTCCACGTTGTTGCCACGCCGTGTCACTACGTACTGAAGATCTTTGTGATTTCTAGTTGATAGCCATTGTTCCCAAACCATTGTTATTCCATATGACTATCTGTGACTCTTGTTGTGAGTTGTCTATGTTGACCACATGAAGTGAAATTCTCTGGTTATGGTCAGTGACATATGCATTCTTTGGTTGCTCACTGGGCATGGTAACCACACTATGCCACTACATATCGAACGTATTTTTACTTGCTAATCGATGACTAGTATTGACAAACCATTGTGTCCCACTCTGAACATTTGTGACTCATGTTAGGAGTTGTCAAAGTTAGCCCCACATAGTGACATTCTTTTGTCATGGCCAGTGACACATGCCTATGTTGGTTGGTCATTGTACATGGTATCCACACCGTGCCACTACTTATTGAAGGTCCTTTTGCCTGCTAGTTGATACCTGGTATTCCCAAACCATTGTTTCCCCCTCTGACTATTTGTGACTCGTATTATGAGTTGTCAACGTTGATCACACACAACGGATTTCTTTGGTCCAATGCAGTACATATGCCTACTTAGGTCGGTCATTGTGCATTGTAGCCACACCGTGCTACTACCTATTGAAGGTCGTACTACTTAGTAGTTGAGAACTAATATTCCAAAACCACCGTTTCCCCCTCTGACCATTTGTGACTCGTCTTATGGGTTGTGAACGTTGACCACCCATCCCGAAATTCTTTGGTCATGGTTAGTGAAATATGCCTAGGTTGGTTGTTCGGTGTGCATAGTAGCAACACCGATCCACAACGTACTGAAGTTTGTTGTCCTTTCTAGTCGATACATATGGTTTCGAAACCTTCTCTATCCCTCTGACCACTTGTGACTGGTGTTATGAGTTGTCAATGTTGACCACACATGGTGGATTTATTTGGTCATAGTCAGTGACGTATGCATCCTTTGGCTGGTCACTGTGCATGCTAGCCACACCGTGCCACTACTTGTTGGTTTTTGAACTTGCTAGCTGATAACTAGTGTTCCCAGCCCATTGTTAAACCCCCTCTGACCATTTGGGACTCGTGTTATGAGATCTTAACGTTGACTACACACTGTGAAATCATTTTGGTCATGGTTAGTGGCATATGCCTACTTTGGTTAGTCACTGTACATGGTTTCCACGCCGTGTCACTACGTACTGAAGGTCTTTGTGCTCTCTAGTTGATAGCCAGTGTTCCCAATCCATTGTTACCCCCTCTGACTATCTGTGACTCTTGTTGTGAGTTGTCGCCGTTGACCACATGAAGTGAAATTCTTTGGTCATGGTCAGCAACATATGCATTCTTTGATTGGTCACTGTGCATGGTAGCCACACTGTGCCACTACATGTTGAAGGTCTTTGTACTTGCTCATCGGTGTTTAGTACTCACAAACCATTGTTTCCCCCTCTGACCATTCGTGACTCGTGTTATGAGTTGTCAAAGTTAACCACAAATAGTGACATTCTTTCGTCATGGTCAGTGACACATGCCCACTTTGGTTGATCATTGTACATGTAGCCATACCGTGCCACTATTTGCTGAAGGTCCTTGTGCTTGCTAGTTGACACATGGTGTTCCTAAACCATTGTTTCCCCCTCTGACCATTGGTGATACATATTATGAGTTGTCAACGTTGACCACACACAGCGGATTTCTTTGGTCAAAGGCAGTACATATGCCTACTTTGGTCGGTCATTGTGCATTGTAGCCACAACGTGCTACTGCTTATTGAAGGTCGTTGTACTTGCTGATTGAAAACTAATATTCTCAAACCATTGTTTCCCCCTATGACCATTTGTGACTAGTGTTATGGGTTGTAAATGTTGACCACCTATACTGAAATTCTTTGGTCATGGTCAGTGATGTATGCCTGGTTTGGTTTTTTGGTGTGCATAGTAGTTACACCGTGCCACTACGTTTTGAATTTCTTTGTCCTTTCTAGTCAACACACAGGGTTCCCAAGCCGTTGTCTCTCCCTCCGACCATTTGTGGCTGGAGTTATGAGTTGTCAATATAGACCACACATAATGGACTTCTTTGGTCATAGTCAGTGACATATGCATCCTTTGGTTGGTCATTGTGCACGCTAGCCACACCGTGCCACTACTTGTTGAAGATCCTTGTACTTGCTAGTTGATAACTAGTGTTTCCAACCCATTGTTTCCCCCTCTGACCACTTGTGACTCGTGTTATGAGTTTTCAACGTTGACCACACATTGGGAAATTCTTTTGGTCATGGTTAGTGGCATATGCCTACTTTGGTTTCTCACTGTACACGGTTTCCACGACGTGTCACTACGTATTGAAGGTCTTTGTGCTTTCTAGTTGATGGCCAGTGTTCTTAAACTATTGTTACCTTCTCTGACTATCTGTGACTCTTGTTGTGAGTTGTCAATGTTGACCACGTGAAGTGAAATTCTTTTGTCATGGTCAGTGATGTATGCATACTTTGGTTGGTCACTGTGCATGGTAGCCACACTGTGCCACTACATATTGAAGGTCTTTGTACCTGCTAATCGATAACTAGTATTCACAATACCTTGTTTCCCCCTCTGACCATTTGGGACTCGTGTTATGTGCTGTCAAAGTTAACCACACATAGTGACATTCTTTGGTCATGGTCAGTGACACATGCCTACTTTGGTTGGTCATTGTACATGGTAACCACACGTTTCCACTACTTATTGAAGGTCCCTGTGCTTGCTAGTTGATACATGGTATTCCCATACCATTGGTACCCCCTCTGACCATTTGTGACTTGTATTAGGAGTTGTCAACGTTGACCACACACAGCGGATTTCTTTGGTCAAAGGCAGTCTATATGCCTACTTTGGTCGGTCATTGTGCATGGTAGCCACATAGTGCTACTACTTATTGAAGGTCGTTGTACTTGCTAGTTGGAATTTTTTTTTCTGAAACCATTGATAGCCCCTCTGACCATTTGTGACTCGTGTTATGGGTTGTGAACGTTGACCACCCATACTACAATTCTTTGGTTATAGTCAGTGACATATGCCTACTTTGGTCGGTCATTGTGCATGGTAGCCACACCATGCTACTACTTATTGAAGGTCGTTGTACTTGCTAGCTGAAAACTAATATTCTGAAACCATTGTTTCCCCCTCTGACCATTTGTGACTCCTGATATGGGTTGTGAACGTTGACCACCCATACTGAAATTCTTTGGTCATGGTCAGTTTCATAAGCCTAGTTTGGTTGTTTGGTGTGCATAGTAGCCACACCGTGCCACTACGTATTGAAATTCTTTGTCCTTTATAGTCGATGCATGGGGTTCCCAAACATTTGTCTCCCCCTGACCATTTGTGACTCGTGTTATGAGCTATCAATGTTAACCACACATAGTAGACTTCTTTGGTCATAGTCAGAGTTGCATGCATCACAACGTTGACCACACACTGTGAGATTCGTTTGTTCATGGTTAGTGGCATATGACTTCTTTGGTTTGTTGCTCCACATAGTTGCCACACCGTGTCACTACGTACTGAGGTCTTTGTGATTTCTAGTTGATAGCCAGTGTTCCCAAACCATTGTTATCCCATATGACTATCTGTGACTCTTGTTGTTAGTTGCCTATGTTGACCACATGAAATGAAATTCTCTTGTCATGGTCAGTGACATATTCATACTTTGGTTGCTCACTGGGCATGGTAACCAGACTGTGCCACAACATATCGAAGGTATTCGTACTTGCTAATCGATAACTAGTATTCACAAACCATTGTGTCCCCCTCCGACCATTTGTGACTCATGTTATGAGTTGTCAAAGTTAACCACACATAGTGACATTCTTTGGTCATGGTCAGTGACACATGCCTATGTTGGTTGGTCATTGTACATGGTAGCCACACCGTGCCACTACTTATTGAAGGTCCTTGTGCCTGCTAGTTGATACCTGGTATTCCCAAACCATTGTTTCCCCCTCTGACTATTTTTGACTCGTATTATGAGTTGTCAACGTTGATCACACACAACGGATTTCTTTGGTCAAATGCAGTACATATGCCTACTGAGGTCGGTCATTGTGCATTGTAGCCACACCGTGCTACTACCTATTGAAGGTCGTAGTACTTACTAGTTGAGAACTAATATTCCAAAACCACAGTTTCCCCCTCTGACCATTTGTGACTCGTGTTATGGGTTGTGAACGTTGACCACCCATCCCGATATTCTTTGGTCATGGTCAGTGTAATATGCCTAGGTTGGTTGTTCCGTGTGCATAGTAGCCACACCGATCCACTACGTATTGAAGTTCTTTGTCCTTTCTAGTCGATACATATGGTTTCGAAACCATTCTCTATCCCTCTGACCATTTGTGACTGGAGTTATGAGTTGTCAATGTTGACCACACATAGTGGATTTATTTGGTCATAGTCAGTGATGTATGCATCCTTTTCCTGGTCACTCTGCATGCTAGCCACACCATGCCACTACTTGTTGGTATTTGTACTTGCTAGCTGATGACTAGTGTTCCCAGCCCATTGTTAAACCCCCTCTGACCATTTGGGACTCGTGTTATGAGTTCTTAACGTTGACTACACACTGTGAAATCATTTTGGTCATGGTTAGTGACATATGCATCCTTTGGTTAGTCACTTTACATGGTTGCCACGCCGTGTCACTACGTACTGAAGGTCTTTGTGCTCTCTAGTTGATAGCCAGTGTTCCCAATCCATTGTTACCCCCTCTGACTATCTGTGACTCTTGTTGTGAGTTGTCACCGTTGACCCCATGAAGTGAAATTCTTTGGTCATGGTCAGCGACATATGCATTTTTTGATTGGTCACTGTGCATGGTAGCCACACTGTGCCACTACATATTGAAGGTCTTTGTACTTGCTAATCGATAATTAGTATTCACAAACGATTGTTTCGCCCTGTGACCATTTGTGACTCGTGTTATGAGTTGTCAGAGTTGACCACAAATAGTGACATTCTTTTGTCATGGTCAGTGACACATGCCTACTTTGGTTGATCATTGTACATGGTAGCCACACCGTGCCACTATTTACTGAAGTTCCTTGTGCTTGCTAGTTTATAAATGGTGTTCCTAAACCATTGTTTCCCCCTCTGACCATTGGTGACTCATGTTATGAGTTGTCAACGTTGACCACACATAACGGATTTCTTTGGTCAAAGGCAGTACATATGCCTACTTCCGTCGGTCATTGTGCATTGTAGCCACAACGTGCTTGTGCCTATTGAAGGTCGTTGTACTTGCTAGTTGAAAACTAACATTCTCAAACCATTGTTTCCCCCTATGACCATTTTTTACTAGTGTTATGGGTTGTGAATGTTGACCACCCATACTGAAATTCTTTGGTCATGGTCAGTGATGTATGCCTGGTTTGGTTCTTTGGTGTGCATAGTAGTTACACCATGCCACTACGTTTTGAATTTCTTTGTCGTTTCTAGTCAATACACAGGGTTTCCAAGCCATTGTCTCTTCCTCCGACCATTTGTGGCTGGTGTTATGAGTTGTCAAATATTGACCACACACAATGGACTTCTTTGGTCATATTCAGTGACATATGCATCCTTTGGTTGGTCATTGTGCACGCTAGCCACACCGTGCCACTACTTGTTGAAGATCCTTGTACTTGCTAGTTGATAACTAGTGTTTCCAAGCCATTGTTTCCCCCTCTGACCACTTGTGACTCGTGTTATGAGTTTTCAACGTTGACCACACATTGTGAAGTTCTTTTGGTCATGGTTAGTGGCATATGCCTACTTTGGTTTGTCACTGTACACGGTTGCCACGACGTGTCACTACGTATTGAATGTCTTTGTGCTTTCTAGTTGATATCCAGTGTCCTTTAACTATTGTTATCTCCTCTGACTATCTGTAACTCTTGTTGTGAGTTGTCAATGTTGATCACGTGATGGTCAGTGATATATGAATACTTTGGTTGGTCACTGTGCATGGTGGCCACACTGTGCCACTACATATTGAAGGTCTTTGTACCTGCTTATCGATAACTAGTATTCACAATACCTTGTTTCCCCCTCTGACCATTTGGGACTAATGTTATGTGCTGTCAAAGTTGACCACACATAGTGATACTCTTTGGACATGGTCGGTGACACATGCCTACTTTGGTTGGTCATTGTACATGGTAGCCACACCTTGCCACTACTTATTGAAGGTCCCTGTGATTGCTAGTTGATACCTGGTATTCCCATACCTTTGTTTCCCCCTCTGACCATTTGTGACTCATATTAGGAGTTGTCAACATTGACCACACACAGCGGATTTCTTTGGTCAAAGGCAGATTATATGCCTGCTTTGGTCGGTCATTGTGCATGGTAGCACCACAGTGCTTCTACTTATTGAAGGTTGTTGTACTTGGAAGTTGGATTTTTTTTTTCTGAAACCATTGATAGCCCCTCTGACCATTTGTGACTTGTGTTATGGGTTGTGAACGTTGACCACCCATACTAAAATTCTTTGGTTATGGTCAGTGACATATGCCTACTTTGGTTGGTCATTGTGCATGGTAGCCACACCATGCTACTACTTATTGAAGGTTGTTGTACTTGCTAGTTGAAAGCTTGTATTCTGAAACCATTGTTTCCCCCTCTAACCATTTGTGACTCCTGTTATGGGTTGTGAACGTTGACCACCCATACTGAAATTCTTTGGTCATGGTCAGTGACATATGCCTAGTTTGGATGTTCGGTGTGTATAGTAGGCACACCAACCACTACGTATTGAAATTCTTTGTCCTTTCTAGTTGTTACACAGGGTTCGCAAACCATTGTCTCTCCCTTAGACCATTTGTGACTCGTGTTATGAGTTGTCAATGTAGACCACACATAGTGGACTTCTTTTGCATAGTCAGTGACGTATGTATCCTTTGGTTGGTCACTGTGCACATTAGCCATACGTGCCACTACCTTTTGAAGGTCTTTGTACTTGCTAGTTGATAACTAGTGTTCCCAACCCATTGTTTCCCCATATGACCAGCTATGAATCTTTTCATCAGTTTTCAGCGTTGACCACACACTGTGAAATTCCTTTGGTTATGGTTAGTGGCATATGCCTACTTTGGTTTGTCACTGTACATGGTTGCCACGCCGTGTCACTATGTACTGATGGTTTTTGTGCTTTCTATTTGATAGCCATTGTTTCCAAACCATTGTTACCCCCTCTGACTATCTTTGACTCTTGTTGTGAGTTATCAGCTTTGACCACATGAAGTGAAATTATTTGGTCATGGTCAGTGACATATGCATGCTTTGGTTGATCACTGTGGATGGTATGCACACTGTGCCACTACTTATTGAAGGTCTTTGTACTTGCTAATCCATACCTAGTATTCACAACCCATTGTTTCCCCCTCTGCCCATTTGTGACTCGTGTTATGAGCTGTCAAATTTGACCACACATAGTGACATTCTTTGGTCATGGTCAGTGACACATGCCTTCTTTGGTTGGTCATTGTATATGGTAGCCACACCGCACCACTACTTATTGAAGGTCCCTGTGCTTGCTAGTTGATATCTGGTGTTCCCAAATCATTGGTTCCCCCTTTAACCATTTGTGACTTGTATTGTGAGTTGTCAACGTTGACCACACACAGCGGATTTCTTTGGTCAAATGGAGTACATATGCCTACTTTGGTTGGTCATTGTGCATGGTAGCCACACTGTGCTACTACTTATTCAAGGTTGTTCTTGCTATTTGAAAACTGATATTCCAAAACCATTGTTTCCCCGTCAGACCATTTGTGACTCGTGTTATGGGTTGTGAACGTTGACCACCCATACTGAAATTCTTTGGTCATTGTCTGTGACATGTGCCTAGTTTGGTTGTTTGGTGTGCATAGTAGCCACTACGTATTGAAGTTATTTGTCCTTTCTAGTCGATACACAAGGTTTGCAGATCAAAGGGCGGAAAACACGGCATCCAGTGAAACCATGAGCTCCTAGAAACTGAATGCAGCAACCATGACATCGTCGACGTAACAGCATGCGTTGGGAACATCACGCAACACTTGATCCATGACGCGTTGAAATGTAGCACTGATATTGCGCAACCCGAAGGGCATGCCAGTGAAGGCATAGAGTCCGTCTGGGGTGATAAAGGCCATCTTCAGCATATAGTTTTGATCCATATGGATAGTGTGGAAGGCAGATTTGATCTCCACTTTGGCAAACCAACTCTTCCCGCGTTGCCGTTCTTGGATATCTACGATGAGGGGCATGGGGTAAGCGTCTTCCACAATAACTTTGTTGAGGTCACGGAAGTCTACACATAACTGCTTAGTGCCGTCTGGTTCTCCCACAATTACCAGATTGGAACGCCATGGACTTTCCACTTTGACGATGACACCCTGTTCCTTGAGCTCACGAAGGCCTTCATTGATTATGTCTATCTGGTCTTGGAGTAGGCGACAAGCTTTTTGCTTGTGCAGATGCGCGTGTCATGTGTTCATGACATGGACAGTGTCGACCGCTCCGATCTCATCTGATTTGCGTGGAAATACCTCACCGAGGTAAGTAAGAAGCTCCTTGACTTCTTGCCTCTGCTCCTCTGTCAGACGTTCATGGAGCATGTGGTCCCATCGTTGGGAATGCGGGGTCGTGGGTGGTGGGGGTTCCTCATCCCCGACCAGACCCACTCCAAGATCAGGGTCAGTGTCCCAATATTCATAAACATGAAGATTGAAGTTTTGGAAACCACCCAGTGTGATCGTGAGAGACTTGGGTTGACGCGGAGGTGGCTCGTCATCGAGGCGCAGCCATCCGATATCACTCATGGGTTCTTTGTCAGACTCATCTGAGTCACCATCTTCAAGGAATGTAGCGTCATTGTCACACACAAGCATCTTCCCTTTACGTTTCACTTCTTCGAGGTCATATGGAGCCTTGGGTTGCTTGGTCGCTGGCACAAATTTGTGGTCCAAGACCGAAGGAGGCCCCGAAGGGGTTGGGGTGATTGGTGCTCGACTGAGGCTGCTGGTGCGATGATCCATCGTAGGGGGGAACAGCCACTTACGGGATTCTGCTCAAGATTTGGGTAGCGGGCCCACAGGGAGCTGCAGTCGATCATCCGCCGGAGCAACTTGTCATTGCTTGGGGTGTGGTTTCTTGGATGTGGACATTGGATCCATTGTGGGGGGGGGGGGGGGGG
>SZWC01002667.1:40200-58984 GCA_023375785.1 Penium margaritaceum
CACACACACACACACACACACACACACACACATACCTCCCCGCACTCCTAACCCGGTCTAACTTTCTACTCAAACTTGCTGCGAGATGGGACATAGGTCCCGCTCGACGGTCTGGATTGACTAAGGGGCAGCAATCTCTCAGTCTAGCTGGTGGTCGCTGGGCTCGTCTTCCCACACCAGGGTCGGGTGAAGAGTCACTTGTCAGTTATCCGCTTCAGCGCGACTAGCGTCGGGTTTGAGCGTGTGAGCAATCTCAGCATCAGCAATTGGATCGGTAGAAAGCAGCAACTTTCCTCTCGTCCTTCCCTTCGTATCCTCTCCTCGCGCCGTCCTCTCCTCATTCTCATCTTGCTAGCTGGCCCCCTTTTTGTGCCTTGCACATCAAAGCGCCTCTTGATAAGACGCCTCGAGCACCGCTCCTCCTTTCATGGTTTGGACACGATTCCACTGCCATCAAACCAGCTTCGGGCCGCTTTCCTTTCCTCCTGGTAGGTCTGGCCGGGTCACCGTAACACTTTCTCCACGTTTCGTCACTTCCCATAGTCAAACTCCTCTTCTCGTGATTTTACATCTCGCTCGATGATCGTCGGATGATCCATCAACTCCTTCCCCAAATCCTGACCCCGAGTTCCACTCTCTCCTCCCCCTCCGATGAATGGACAAAAAATCATTAACACAATGTATGACTTGTATGATAAGTTGTTAGCGTTGACCACACAGAGCGGATTTCTTTGGTCAAAGGCAGTACATATGCCTACGCTTGTCGGTCATTGTGCATGGTAGCTACACCGTGCTACTACTTATTTAAGGCTGTTGTACTTGCTAGTTGAAAACTAATATTCCGAAACCATAGTTTCCCCCTCTGACCATTTGTGACTCGTGGCATGGGTTGTGAATGTTGACCACCCACACTGAAATTGTTTGGTCATGGGAAGTGACATATGCCTAGTTTGGTTGTACGGTGTGCATAGTAGCCACACCATGCCACTACGTATTGAAGCTTGTTATCCTTTCTAGTCAATACACAGGGTTCCCAAACCATTGTCTCTCCCTCTTACCATTTGTGGCTTGTGTTATGAGTCATCAATGTTGACCACACATAGTGGACACATTTGGTCATAGTCTGTGACGTGTGCATCCTTTGGTTGGTCACTGTGCACGCTAGCCACACCGTGCCACTACTAGTTGAAGATGTTTTTACTTGCTAGTTGATAACGAATGTTCCCAACCCATTGTTTTCCCCTCTGACCATTTGTGACTCGTGTTATGAGTTTTCAATGTTGCCCACACACTGTGAACTTCTTTTGGTCATGGTTAGTGGCATATGCCTACTTTGGTGTGTCAATGTACATGGTTGCCATGCTGTGTCACTACGTACTGAAGGTCTTTGTGCTTTTTAGTTGATAGCCACTGTTCCCCGACCATTGTTACCCCCTCTGACTACATTTGACTCTTCTTGTGAGTTGTCAATGTTGACCATATGAAGTGAAATTCTTTGGTCATGGTCAGTGACATATGCATACTTTGGTCGGTGACTGTGCATGGAAGCCACACTGTGCCACTACATATTGAAGGTCTTTATACTTGCTAATGGATAAATAGTGTTCGCAAACCATTGTTTCACCCTCAGTCCATTTGTTACTCGTGTAATGAGTTGTCAAAGTTGACCACACATAGTGACATTCTTTGGTCATGGTCAGTGAAAATTGCCTACTTTGGTTGGTCATTGCACATGGTAGCCACACCGTCCCACTACTTATTGAAGGTCCTTGTGCTTGCTAGTTGATACCTGGTGGTCCCAAACCATTGTTTCCCCCTTTGAACATTCGTGACTTGTATTATGAGTTGTCAACGTTGACAACATACAGCTGATTTCTTTGGTCAAAGGCAGTACATAGGCCTACGTTGGTCGGTCATTGTGCATGGTAGCCAAACTCTGCTACCACTTACTCTGCTACTCTGCTACGACCGACCGTTGGTTGGTCGTTGTACTTGCTAGTTGAAAACTAATATTCTGAAACCATTCTTTCCCCCTCTGACCAATTGTGACTCGTGTTATGGGTTGTGAACGTTGACTACCCATACTGAAATTCTTTGCTTATGGTCAGTGACATATGCCTGGTTTGGTTGTTTGGTGTGCATAGAAGCCAAACCGTTCCACTACGTATTGAAGTTCTTTGTCCTTTCTAGTCAATACATAGGGTTCCCAACCCATTGTCATTCCCTCTGACCATTTGTGGCTCGTGTTATGACTTGTCAATGTTAACCACACATAGTGGATATATTTGGTGATAGTCAGTGACGTATGCATCCTTCGGTTGGTCAGTGTGCACGCTAGCCATACCGTGCCACTACTTGTTCAAGGGGTCTGTACTTGCTAGTTGATAACTAGTGTTCCCAATCCATTGTTTCCCCCCTCTGACCATTTTTGACCCGTGTTATGAGTTATCAACGTTGACAACATACTGTGAAATTCGTTTGGTCATGGTTAGTGGCATATTCCTTATTTGGTTTGTCAGTGTACATGGTTGCCACGCCGGGTCACTACGTACTGAATGTCTTTGTGGTTTCTAGTTGTTAAGCACTGTTCCCAAACCAATGTTACCCCCTCTGACTATGTGTGACTCTTGTTGTGAGTTGTCAATGTTGACCACATGAAGTGAAATTCTTTGGTCATGGTCAGTGACATAGGCATACGTTGTTTGGTCACTTTGCATGGTAGCCACACTGTACCACTACATATTTAAGGTCTTTGTACTTGCTAATCGATAACTAGTATTCACAATCCATTGTTTCCCCATCTGACCATTTCTGACTCGTGTTATGAGTTGTCAAAGTTGACAACACAGTGACATTCTTTGGTCATGGTCAAGGACACATGCCTGCTTTGGTTGGTCGTTGTACATAGTAGCCACACTGTGCCACTACTTATTGAAGGTCCTTGTGCTTGCTAGTTGATACCTTGTGTTCCCAACCCATTGTTTCCCCCTCTGATCATTTGCGATTCGTATTATGAGTTTTCAACGTTGACCACACAAACTGGATTTATTTGGTTAAAGGTAGTACATATGCCTACGTTGGTCAGTCATTGTGCATGGTAGCCACACCGTGCTACTGTTTATTCAAGGTCGTTTTACTTGCTAGTTTAAAACTAATATTCCAAACCATTGTTTCACCGTCAGTCCATTTGTGACTCGTCTTATGGATTGCGAACGTTGACTGCCCATACTAAAGCTTGCTGGTCATGGTCAGTGACATATGTCTATTTTGGTTGTTTTTTGTGCATAGTAGCCACACCGTGCCACTACGTACTGAAGGTCTTTGTCCTTGCTAGTCAATACATAGGGTGCCCAAACCATTGTCTCTCCCTCTGACCATTTGTGGCTCCTGTCATGAGTTGTCAATGTTGACCATACATAGTGGACTTCTTTGGTCATTGTCAGCAACGTATGCATCCATTGATTGGTCACTGTGCCCTCTAGCCACACCGTACCACCACTTGATCAAGGTCTTTGTACTTGCAAGTTGATAACTAGTGTTCCCAACCCATTGTTTGCCCCCTCTGACAAGTTGTGACTCGTTTTATGACTTTTCAACATTGACCACACACTGTGAAATTCTTTTGGTCATGGTTTTTTGCATATGCCTACTTTGGTTTGTCATTGTACATGGTTGCCACGCCGGGTCAGTACGTACTGAAGTTCTTTGTGCTTTGTAGATGATAGCCAGTGTTCCCAAACCATTGTTACCCCCTCTAACTATCTGTGACTCTTGTTGGGAGTTGTCAACGTTGACCATATGAAGTGAAATTCTTTGGTCATGGTCAGTGACATGTGCATACTTTGTTTGGTCACTTTGCATGGTAGCCAGACTGTGCCACTACATATTGAAGGTTTTTGTACTTGCTAACCGACAACCAGTATTCAGAAACCATTGTTTCCCCCTCTGACCAGTTGTGACTCGTGTTATGAGCTGTCAACGTTGACCACAAATGGTGACATTCTTTAGTCATGTTTAGTGACACATGCCTACTTAGGTTGGTCACTGTACATGGTAGCCACGCCGTGCCACTACTTATTGAAGGTCCTTGTGCTTCCTAGTTGATACCTGGTGTTCCCAACCCATTGTTTACCCCTCTGACCATTTGTGACTCGTATTTTGAGTTTTCAACGTTGACCACACACAGTGGAATTCTTTAGTCAAAGGCAGTACATGTGCCTACTTTGGTCGGTCATTGTGCATGGTACCCACACCATGCTACTGCTTTTTGAAGGTCGTTATTCTTGCTAGTTGAAAATTTATGTTCCGAAACCATTGTTTCCCCCTCTGACCATTTGTGACTCGTGTTATGGGCTGTGAACGTTGCCCACCCATACAGAAACTCTTTGGTCATGGTCAGTGACATATGCCTAGTTTGGTTGTTTGCTGTGCATAATGGCCACACCGTGCCACTACGTATTGAAGTTCTTTGTCCTTTCTAGTCGATACACAGGGTTCTCAAACCATTGTCTCTCCCTTTGACTATTATAAATCATGTTATGAGTTGTCAACGGTGACCACACATTGTGGACTTCTTTGGTAATAGTCAGTGACATATGCATACTTTGGTTGGTCATAGTACACGGTAGCCACTTTGTGCGACTACATATTGAAGGTCTTTGTACTTGCTAATCAATAACAAGTATTCACAAACCAATTTTCCCCCTCTGACCATTTCTGACTCGTGTTATGAGTTTTCAAAGTCGACCACACATTACTACATTCCTTGGTCATGGTCAGTGACACATGCCTACTTTGGTTAGTCATTGTACATGGTAGCCGCGCTGTGCCACTACTTATTGAAGGTCCTTATGCTTGCTAGTTGATACCTGGTATTCCCAAACCATTGTTTCCCCCTCTGGCCATATGTGAATCGTATTATGAGTTGTCAACGTTGACCACACACAGCGGATTTCTTTGGTCAAAGGCAGTACATATGCCTACTTTGGTTGGTCATTGTACATGGTAGCCACAGCGTGCTACTACTGATTGAAGGTTGTTGTACGTGCTAGTTGAAAAGTAATGTTCTCAAACCGTTGTTTACCCCTGTGACCATTTGCGACTCGTGTTATGGGTTGTCAACGTTGACCACCTTTAGTGATATTCTTTAGTCATGGTCACTAACATATGCCTTGTTTGGTTGTTCGGTGTGCATAGTAGCCACACGGTGCCACTATGTATTGAAGTTCTTTGTCCTTTCTAGTCGATACATAGGGTTCCCAAACCATTGTCTCTCCCTCTGTCCATTTGTGACTCTTTTTATGAGTTATCAATGTTGACCGCACAAAGTGGATTTCTTTGCTCATTGTCACTGACGTATGCATCCTTTGGTTGGTCACTGTACACGCTAGCCACACCGTGCCACTACTCGTTGAAGCTCTCTGTACTTGCTAGTTGATAACTGGTGTTCCAAACCCATTGTTTCCCTCTGTGGACATTTGTGACACTTGTTATGAGTTTCAACGTTGACCACACACTGTGAAATTCTTTTGGTCATGGTCAGTGGCATATGCTTACTTTGGTTTGCCACTGTACATTGTTGTCGTGCCGTGTCACTACGTACTGAATTTCTTCGTGCTTTCTAGTTGATAGCCAGTGTTCCCAAACCATTTTGCCTCCTCAGACTATCTTTGACTCTTGTTGTGCGTTGTCAACGTTGACCACATGAAGTGAGATTCTTTGGTCATGGCCAGTGACATATGCATACTTTGGTTGGTCACTGTCCATGGTAGCAACACTGTGCCACTACATATTGAAGGTCTTTGTACGTTCTAATCAATAACTAATATTCACAAACCATTTTTTCCCCCTCTGACCATTTGTGACTCGTGTTATGAGTTGTCAAAGTTGACCACACATAGTTACACTCTTTGGTCATGGTCAGTGACACATGCCTACTTTGGTTGGTCCCTGTACATGGTAGCCACACCTTGCCACTACTTATTAAAGGTCCTTGTGCTTGCTAGTTGCTACCTGGTGTTCCCAAACCATTGTTTTCCACTCTGACCATTTGTTACTTGTATTATGAGTTATCAACGTTGACCATGCACAGCAGATTTCTTTGGTCAAAGGCAGTACCTATGCCTACTCCGGTCAGTCATTGTGCATGGTAGCCACACCGTGCTACTACTTGTTGAAGGTCGTTGTACTTGCTAGTTGAAAACGAATATTGCGAAACCATTGTTTCCCCCCCTCTGACCATTTGTGACTCGTGTTATGGGTTGTGAAAGTTGACCACCCATTCTGAATTTCTTTGGTCATGGTCAGTGACACATGCCTAGGTTGGTTCTTCGGTGTGCATAGTAGGCACACTGTGCCACTACGTATTGGAGTTCCTTGTCCTTTTTAGTCGATACATAGGGTTCCCAAACCATTATCTATCACTCTGAGCATTATGACTCGTGTTATGAGTTGTCAATAATGACCACACATAGTGGACTTCTTTGGTCATAGTCAGTGACATATGCATCCTTTTGGTTAATCACTATGCACGCTACCGACACCGTGCCACTACTTGTTGAAGGTATTTGTACTTGCTAGTTGATAAATAGTGTTCCCAACCCATTGTCTCCCCCTCCGACCATTTGGAGGTGTGGCTACTATACACACCGAACAACCAAGTTAGGCATATGTCACTGACCACGACAAAAGAATTCCAGTATGGGTGGTCAACGTTCACAACCCGTAACACGAGTCACAAATGGTCAGAGGGAGAAACAATGGTTTTGGGATATTAGTTTTCAACTAGCAAGTACAACGACCTTCAATAAGTAGTAGCACGGTGTGGCTACCATGCATTATGACCAACCAAAGTAGGCATATGTATTGCCTTTGAACAAAGAGATCCACTGTGTGTGGTCAATGTTGACAACTCATAACACGAGTCACAAGTGGTGATAGGAGGAAAGAATGGGTTGGGAACAGCAGGTATCAACTAGCAAGCACAGAGACCTTCAACAAGTACTGGCACAGTGTGGCTACCATGTACAATGACCAACCAAAGTAGGCATTTGTCACTGACCATGACCAAAGAATGTCACTATATGTGGTCAACTTCGACAACTCATAACACGAGTCACAAATGGTCAGAGGGGGAAACAATGGTTTGTGAATATTTGTTATCGATTAGCAAGAACAAAGGCCTTCAATGTGTAGTGGCACAGTGTGGCTACCATGCACAGTGACCAACCAAAGTATGCATATGTCACTGACCATGACCAAATGATATCACTTCATGTGGTCAACACTGATAACTCACAACAAGATTCACAGACAGAGTACCAATGCTTTGGGACCACTGGCGATCAACTAGAAAGCAAAACGACCTTCGGTACTTAGTGCCACGGCGTGGTAACCATGTACAGTGACAAACCAAAGTAGGTATATGTCACTAACCATGACCAAAATTATTTCACATTGTGTGTTCAACATTGAAAACTCATAACAAGAGTCACAAATGGTCAGAGGGGGGAAAATGGGTTGGGGACACTAGTTATGAACTACCAAGTACAAAGACCTTCAACAAGTAGTGGCACGGCGTGGCTAGCATACATAGTGGCAAACTAAAGGATGAAGACATCACTGACTATGAACAAAGAAGTCCACTATGTGTGGTCAACATTGACAGCTCATAACACGAGTCACAAATGGTGAGAGGGAGAGACAATGGTTCGGGAACCCTATGTATCAACTAGACAGGAGAAAGAACTTCAATACGTAATGGCACGTTGTGGCTACTTTGCACACCAAACAACCAAATTAGGCATATGCCACTAACCATGACCAAAGAATTTCAGTATGGGTGGTCAACGTTCACAACCCATAACACGCGTCACAAATGGTCAGAGGGGGAAACAATGGTTTCGGAATATTAGTTTTCAACTAGCAAGTACAACAAGCTTGAATACGTAATAGCACGTTGTGGCTACCATGCACAATGACCGACCAAAGTAGGCATATGTAATGCCTTTGAAAATATAAATCGGATGTGTGTGGTCAACGTTAACACCTCATAATACGAGTCACAAGCGGTGAGAGGGGGAAAGAATGGTTTCGGAATACCAGGTATCAACTACCAAGCACAGGGACCCTAAAAAAGTAGTTGCATGGTGTGGCTACCGTGTACAATGACCAACCAAAGTAGGCATGTGTCACTGTGCATGACCAAAGAATGTCAATAAGTGTGGTCAACTTTGACAACTCATAACAAGAGTCACAACGGGTCACAGGGGGAAACCATGGGTTGTGAATACTAGTTGTGGATTAGCAAGTAAATATACCTTCAATATGTAGTGGCATAGTTTGGCTACCATGCACAGTGACCAACCAAAGTATGCATGTCACAGACCATGACCATCTATTTTCACTTCATGTGGTCAACGCTGACAACTCACAAGAGTCACATATAGTGAGAGGGGGTGACAATGGTTTTGGAACACTCGCTATCAAGTAGAAAGCACAAAGACCTTCAATAACTAGTGGCATGGCGCGGTAACCATGTATAGTGACAAACAAAAGTATGCATATGCCACGAACCATAACCAAAAGAACTTCACAGTGTGTGGTGAACGTTGAAAACTCATAACACGAGTTACAAGTGGTCAGAGGGGGGGAAACAATGGGTTGGGAAGACTCGTTATCAACTAGCAAGTATAAAGACGTTCCACAAGTAGTTGCACGGAGTGACTAGCGTGCACGCTGACCAGCCAAAGGATACACACATCATTAACTATGGCCAAAGAATTCCACTCTGTGTGGTCAACATTGACAACTTACAACACGAGTTACAAATGGTCAGGGGGAGAAACAATGGTATGGGAACCCTATGTATTGACTAGAAAGGACAAAGAACTTCAATACGCAGTGGCACGGTGTGGCTTCTATGCGTACCGAACAACCAAACTTTGCATATGTCAGTGACCATGACAAAATTGTTTCAGTATGGGTGGTCAACGTTCACAACCCATAACACGAGTCACAAATGGTCAGAGGGGAAAAAATGGTTTCGGAATATTAGTTTTGAACTAGCAAGTATGACGAGCTTCAATAGGTAGTAGTAGAGTGTGGCTACCATGCACAATGACCGACCAAAGTAGGCATATTTACCGCCTTTGACCAAAGAAATCCGCTGTGTGTGGTCCACGATGACAATCCAAGGGGGAGCAATGGTTTGGAAACACCACGTATCAACTAGCAAGCAAAGGGACCTTCCATAAGTAGTGGCATGGTGTGGCTACCATGTACAATGACCAACCAAAGTAGGCATGTGTCACTGAACATGACCAAAGAATGTCACTATGTGTGGTCAACTTTGACAACTTACAACACGAGTCACAAATGGTCAGAGGGGGAAACCATGGGTTGTGAACACTAGTTACCGATTAGCAAGTACAAAGACCTTCAGTATTTAGTGGCACAGTGTGGCTACCATGCACAGTGACCAACAAAAGTATGTATATGTCACTGACCATGACCAAGGGAATCCACTTCATGTGGTCAACGCTGACAGCTCACAACATGTGTCACAGATAGTCGGAGGGGGTGACAATGGTTTGGGAACACTGGCTATCAACCATAAAGCACAAAGACATTCAATACGTGGTGACATAGCCTGACAACCATGTATAGTGACAAACCAAAGTAGGAAAATGCCATTTACCATGACCAAACGAATTTCACGGTGTGTAGTCAACGTTGAAAACTCATAACACGAGTCACAAATGGTCAGAGGGGGAAACAATGGGTTGGGAACTCTAGTTGTCAACTTATATGTACAAAGACCTTCAAGAAGTAGTGGCACGGTGTGGCTAGCATTCACAGTGTCTAACCAAAGGATGCATACCACACTGACTATGACCAAACAAGTCCACTATGTGTGGTCAACATTGACAACTCATAACACGAGTCACAAATGGTCAACTGGTGAGATAATGGTTTGGGAACCCTATGTATCGACTTGAAAGGAACAATAACTTCAATATGTAGTGGCACGATGTGGCTACTATGCACACCGAACAACCAAACTAGGCATATGTCACTGGCCATGACCAAAGAATTCCAGTTTTGGTGGTCAATGTTCACAACCCATAACACGAGTCACAAATGGTTAGAGGGGGGAACAATGGTTTCGGAATATTAGTTTTTAACTAGCAAGTACAACGACCTTCAATAAGTAGTAGCACTGTGTGGCTACCCAATACAATGACCGACCAAAGTAGGCATATACAAGTCACAAATGGTCATAGGGGGAATAAATGGTTTGCAAACACCAGGTATCAACTAGCAAGCACAGGGACCTCCAATAAGCAGTGGCAGGGTGTGGCTACCATATACAATGACCAAACAAAGTAGACATGTGTCATTGACCATGACCAAACTATGTCACTATGTGTGGTCAACTTTGACAACTCATAACACAATTCACAAATGGTCAGGGGGGGAAACAATGGGTTGTCAATGATAGTTATCTGTTAACAAGTACAAAGACCTTCAGTATATAGTGGCACAGTGTGGCTACCATACACAGTGAGAAAGCAAAGTATGCATGTGTCACAGACCATCACCAAAGAATTTCACTTTATGTGGTAAACGTTGACAACTCACAACAAGAGTCACAGGTAGTCAGAGGGGGTAACAATGGTTTGGGAACCCTGGCTATCAACTAGAAAGCACAAAGAAATTCAGTACGTAGTGACACGGCGTGGTAACCACTTGTGGTTGCGAGTGGTTGTAAGTGGTTGCAAGTGGTTCCGAGTGGTTGCGAGTGGTTGCGAGTGGGTGCAAGTGGTTACGCATGGTTGAGAGTGGCTACAAGTGGTTCTGAGTGGTTCCAAGTGGTTGCAAGTGGTTGCCAGTGGTTGCGAGTGGTTGTGAGTGGTTACGAGTGGTTACGAGTGGTTGCGAGTGGCTGGGAGTGGTTGCGAGTGGTTAGGAGAGGTTGCAAGTGGTTCTGAGCGGTTGCATGTGATTGCGAATGGTTGCATGTGATTGCGAGTGGTGACGATAGGATGCGAGTGGTTGATAGTAGCTGCGAGTGGTCGCAAGTGGTTGTGAGTGGTTGCAATTGGTTGCGAGTGGTTGTGAGTGGTTGCGTGGGGTTGTGAGTGGTTGGGAGTGGTTGCAAGTGGTAGCGAGTTGTTTGGGAGTGGTTGCGAGTGGTTGCGAATAGTTGCGAGTGGTTGTGAGTGGTTGCAAGTGGTTGCGAGTGGGAGAGAGTGGTTGCAAGTGGCTGGGCATGATTGCAAGCTTTTGGGATTGGTTGCGAGTGGTTGCGAGTGGTTGCAAGTGGTTGCAAGTGGTTGCAATGATTGTGAGTGGTTGCAAGAGGTTGTGAGTCATTGCAAGTGGTTGTGAGTGGTTGCGAGTGGTTACGAGTGGTTGCGAGTGGTTGCGAGTGGTTCCGAGTCGTTGCGAGTGGTAACAAGTGGTTGCGAGTGGTTGCTAGTGGTTGCGAGTGGTTGCGAGTAGTTGCAAGTGGTTGCAAGTGGTTGCAAGTGGTTGCGAGTGGTTGTAAGTGATTACGAGTGGTTGGGAGTGGTTACGAGTGGTTGAGAGTGGTTGCGAGTGGTTGCGAGTGGTCGCGAGTGGTTGCCAGTGATTGCAAGTGGTTGCGCGTGGTTGCGTGTGGTTGCAAGTGCGTGCAAGTGGTTAAGAGTGGTTTGGTGTGGTTGCGAGTGGTTGCGAGTGCTTGCAAGTGGTTGCGAGTGGTTGCGAGTAGTTGCAAGTGGTTGCAAGTGGTTGCGAGTGGTTGGGAGTGGTTACGAGTGGTTGAGAGTGGTTGCGAGTGGTTGCGAGTGGTCGCGAGTGGTTGCCAGTGATTGCAAGTGGTTGCGCGTGGTTGCGTGTGGTTGCAAGTGGGTGCAAGTGGTTAAGAGTGGTTTGGTGTGGTTGCGAGTGGTTGCGAGTGGTTACAAGTTGTTGCAAGTGGTTGCGAGTGGTTGGGAATGGTTGCAAGTGGTTGTTTGTGGTTACGCGTGGGTGCGAGGGGATGGGAGTGGTTGCCAGTGGTTTCGAGTGGCTGCAAATGGTTACGAGTGGTTGCGAGTGGTTACAAGTGGTTGCGAGTGGTTGTGAGTGGTTTTGAGTGGTTGCGAGTGATTGCGAGTGGTTGCGAGTTGTTGCAAGTGGTTTCAAGTTGTTGTGAGTGGTTGCGAGTGTTTGCGAATGGTTGCAAATGGTTCCGAGTGGTTGCGAGTGGTTGCGAGTAGTTGCAAGTGGTTGGGAGTGGTTGTGAGTGGTTGCGAGTTGTTATGAGTCATTGCGAGTGGTTGCGAGTGGTTGTGAGTGGTTGCGAGTGTTTGCGAATGGTTGCAAATGGTTCCGAGTGGTTGCGAGTGGTTGCGAGTAGTTGCAAGTGGTTGGGAGTGGTTGTGAGTGGTTGCGAGTTGTTATGAGTCATTGCGAGTGGTTGCGAGTGGTTACAAGTAGTTGCAAGTGGTGGTGAGTGGTTGTGAGTGGTTGGAAGAGGTTGCCAGTGGTTGCAAGTGGCTGCGAGTGGTTGTTAGTGGTTGGAAGTGGTTGCGAGAGGTTGCGAGTGGTTGCGAGTGGATGCGAGTGGTTGTAAGTGGTTGTGAGTGGTTGCAAGTGGTTGCGGGTGGTTGCGAGTGGTTGCAATTGGCTTTGAGTGGTTACAAGTGGTTGCGAGTGGTTGCGAGTAATTGCGAGTGGTTTCGAGTGGTTGCTTGTTGTTGCGAGTGGTTGCGAGTGGTTGCAAGTTGTTGCGAGTGGTTGCGAGTGTTTGCGAGTGGTTGCTAGTGGTTGCCAGTGGTTACGAGTCGTTGCCTGTGGTCGCAAGTAGTTGTGAGTTTTTGCAAGTTGTTGCAACTGGTTGCGAATAGTTACAAGTGGTTGGAAGCCGTTGCCAGTGGTTGTGAGTGGTTGCGAGTGGTTGCGAGTGGTTGGGATTGGTTGCGAGTTGTTGCGAGAGGTTGCAAATGGTTGAGAGTGTCTGCAAGTGGTTGCAAGTGGTTGCGGGTGGTTACGAATGGGTGCGAGTGGTTGCGAGTGGTTGCGAGTGGTTGCAAGTCGTTGCGAGTGCTTGCGAGTGGTTGCGAGTGGTTAGGAGTGGTTGTGAGTCGTTGCGAGTGGTTGCAAGTGGATACGAGAGATTGCGAGTGGTTGCAAGTGTTTGCGACTGGTAACAAGAGGTTGCAAGTGCTTGCAAGTTATTGCAAGTGGTTGCAAGTGATTGCAAGTAGTTGCGATTGGTTGCGAGTGGTTGTGAGTGGTTGTGTGTGGTTGTGAGTGATTGCAAGTGGTTGTGAGTGGTTGCGAGTGGTTGCGAGTAATTGCGAGTGATTGCAAGTGGTTGCTTGTGGTTCCTACTGGTTGCGAGTGGTTGCGAGTGGTTGCAAGTGGTTGCAAGTCGTTGCAATTGGTTGTGAGTGGTTGCGAGTGGTCGTGAGTAATTGCGAGTGGATGCGATCTGTTGCTTGTGGTTGCGAGTGGTTGCGAGTGGTTGCAGGTGGTTGTAAGGCATTGCGAGTGGTTGCGAGTGGTTACGAGCGGTTGTAAGTGGTTGCGAGTGGTTGTGAGTGGTTGCAAGTGGTTGCGAGTGGTTGCAATTGGTTGTGAGTGGTTTCGAGTGCTTGTGAGTAGTTCAGAGTGTTTGAAAGTGGTTATAAACGGTTGCGAGTGGTTGCGAATGATTGCGAGTGGTTGCGAGTGGTTGCGAGTGGTTGCAAGTGGTTGCGAGTGGTTGCGAGTGGTTGCGAGTGGTTGGGAGTGGTTGCGAGTGGTTGCGAGTGGTTGCAAGATGATGCCAGTGATTGCGAGTGGTTGCAAGTGTTTGCGAGTGGTTACGAGTGGTTGCAAGTGCTTGCAAGTTAATGCAAGTGGTTGCAAGTGATTGCAAGTGGTTGGGAGTGGTTGCCAGGGGTTGCGAGTGGTTGGAAGTGGTTGTGAGTGGTTGCAAGTGGTTGTGAGTGGTTGCGAGTGGTTACGATTGGTTCGAGTGGTTGGGATGCTTGCAAGTGGTTGTGAGTGGTCGTGAGTGGCTGTGAGTGGTTGCGAGTGCTTGCAAGTGGTTGTGACTGGTTGTGTCTGGCTGCGAGTGGTTGCAAGTGGTTGCGAGTGGTTGTGAGTGGTTGCGAGTGGTTGAGAGTGGGTGCAAGTGGTTGCGAGTGGTTGCAAGTGGTTGTGAGTCGTTGCAACTGATTGCGAGTGGTTGCAAGTGGTTGCAAGTGGTTGGGAGTGGTTGCGAGTGGTTGAGAGTGGTTGCGAGTGGTTACAAGTAGTTGCGAGTGGTTGCAAGTGGTTGCAGGAGGTTGCGAGTGGTTGTGAGTGGTTGTGATTAGTTGCAAGTGGTTGCGAGTTTTTGCGAGTGGTTGCGAGTGGTTGCGCATGGTTGCAAGTGGTTGCAAGTAGTTGCGAGTTGTTGCGAGTGGTTGCGAGTGGTAACGAGTGGTTGCAGGTGGTTGCGAGTGGTTGCGAGCGGTTGCAAGTTATTGCGAGTGGTTACAAGTGGTTGTGAGTGGTTGTGAGTGATTACGAGTGGTTGTGAGTGGTTTCCAGTGGTTGCGAGTTGTTGCGAGTGGTTGCAAGTGGTTGCGAGTGGTTGTAAGTGGTTGCGAGTGGTTACAATTTGTTGTGAGTGGTTGCCAGTGGTTGCGAGTGGTTACAATTTGTTGTGAGTGGTTGCCAGTGGTTGCAAGTGGTTGCGAGTTTTTTACAAGTGGATGCAAGTGGTTGCGAGTGGTTGTGAGTGGTTGCGAGTGGTTGCGAGTTGTTGCAAGTGGCTGCGAGAGGTGCCAAGTGGTTGGAAGTGTGAGTGGTTGACAGTGGTTGTGAGTGGTTGTGAGTGGTTGTAAGTGGTTGCGAGTGGTTGCGAGTGGTTGTGAGTTGTTGCGAGTGGTTGCAAGTAATTGCGAGTGGTTGTGAGTGGTTGTGAGTGGTTACAATTGGTTGTGAGTGGTTACAAGTGCTTGTCCGTGGTTGCGAGTGGTTGCGAGTGGTTGCACGTGGTTACGAGTGGTTGTGAGTGGTTGCGAGTGGTTGCGAGTGGTTGCGAGTGTTTGCAATTGGTTGCGAGTGGTTATGAGTGGGTGCAAGTGGTTGCAAGTGGTTGCGGGTGGGTGTGAGTGGTTGCGAGTGGTTGCGAGTGGTTACAAATACTAGCGAGTGGTTTCGCGTGGTTGCGAGTGGTTGCGAGTGGTTGTGAGGGGTTGCGAGTGGTTGCGCGTGGTTGCGAGTGGTTGCGCGTGGTTGCGAGTGGTTGCGCGTGGTTGCGAGTGGTTGCGCGTGGTTGCGAGTGGTTGCGCGTGGTTGCGAGTGGTTGCGCGTGGTTGCGAGTGGTTGCGCGTGGTTGCGAGTGGTTGCGCGTGGTTGCGAGTGGTTGCGCGTGGTTGCGAGTGGTTGCGCGTGGTTGCGAGTGGTTGCGAGTGGTCGCAAGATGTTGCGAGTGGTTGCGAGTTGTTCCGAGTAGTTTTGAGTGGTTTCGAGTGGTTGTTTGTCGTTGCAAGTGGTTGCAAGTGGTTGCGAGTGGTTGCGAGTGGTTGTGAGTGGTTGAAAGTTGATGCAAGTGGTTGGGAGTAGTTGCTAGTGGTTGCTAGTGGTTGCCAGTGGTTGCAAGTGGATGCCATTGGTTGCAAGTGGTTGTGAGTGGTTGTAAGTAGTTGTAACTGGTTGCGAGTGGTTACGAGTGGTTGCAAGTGGTAGTGAGTGGTTGTGAGTGGTTGCGAGTGGTTACGAGTGGTTGTGAGTGGTTGCGAATGGTTGCAAGTGGTTGCGAGTGGTTGAGAGTGCTTCCAAGTGGTTACAAGTGTTTGCGAGTGGTTGCGCGTGGTTGCGAGTGCTTGCGAGTGCTTGCAAGTGGTTGCAAGTGGTTACTAGTGGTTGCGAGTGGTTGCAAATGGTTGCGAGTGGTTGCGAGTGGTTGTGAGTGGTTGCGAGTGGTTGCGAATGGTTGCGAGTGGATGAAAGTAATTGCGAGTGGTTGCAAGTGTTTGCGAGTGATAAGGAGTGGTTGCAAGTATTTGCAAGTGGTTGCAAGTGATTTCAAGATGTTGCGAGAAGTTGCGAGTGGTTGCGAGAGGTTGTGAGTGGTTGCGAGAAGTTGCAAGTGATTGCCAGTGGTTCCCAGTGGCTGCGAGTGGTTACGAGTGCATGCGAGTGGTTGCAAGTGACTGCGAGTGCTTGCAAGTTGTTATGAGTGGTTGCAAGTGGTTGTGAGTGGTTGCAAGTGGTTGCAAGTGGTTACGATTGGTTTTGAGTGGTTGCAAGTGGTTGCAAGTGGTTGCAAGTGGTTGCAAGTGGTTGCGAGTTGTTGCGAGTTGTTTGGAATGGTTGCGAATGGTTGCGAGTAGTTGCGAGTGGTTGCGAGTGGTTGCGAGTGCTTGTGAGTGGTTGCGAGTGCTTGCAAGTGGTTGCGATTGGTTGCAAGTGGTTGCAAGTGGTTGCGAGTAGTTGCAAGTGCTTGCAAGTGGTTGCGAGTGCATGTAAGTGGTTACGAGTGGTTCCAAGTTGCTGCCAGTGGTTGAAAGCGGTTGTGAGTGGTTGAGAGTGGTTGCGAGTGGTTGTGAGTGGTTGCGAGTGGTTGTGAGTCGTTGGGAGTGGTTCTGAGTGGTTGCGAGTGGTTGCGAGTGGATGCGAGTGGTTGCAAGTGGTTGCAAGTGGTTTCAAGAGGTTGCGAATGGTTGTGAGAGGTTGCAAATAGGTGCAAGTGGTTGCGAGTGGTTGTAAGTGGTTGCGAATGGTTGCGAGTGTTTGTAAGTGGTTGCGAATGCTTGCAAATGGTTGCGAGTGGTTGCCAGTGGTTACCATTGGTTGCAAGTGGTTGCAAGTGGTTGCAAGTGGTTGCAAGAGGTTGTGAGTGGCTGCGAGTGGTTGCGAGTGGTTGCGAGTGGTTACGAGTGGTTACAAGTGGTTACAAGTGGTTACAAGTTGTTGTGAGTGGTTTTGGGTGGTTGCAAGTCGTTGCGAGTGCTCAAAAGTGGCTGTGCGTCGTTATGAGTTGTTGCAAGTGGTTGCAAGTGGTTGTGAGTAGTTGCAAGTGGTTGCCAGTGGTTGCGAGTGGTTGCAAGTGGTTGCGAGTGGTTGCGAGTGCTTGCAAGTGGTCGTAAGTGGTTGCGAATGGTTGCGACCATTCACTCCCAGCCACTTGCAACCACTCGCTCCCACTCGCAACGACTTGCAACCACTCACAACCACTCACAAAAACTGGAAACCACTCGCAACCACTTGCAAACAATTCGCAACCACTCGCAACCACTCGCAACCACTGGCAACCACTGACAACCACTCGCAACCACAGGGAACCACTCGTCACTACTCTCAACCACTTGCAACCACTCGCAACCACTCGCAACCACTCCCAGCCACTCACAACCACTTGCAACCGCTCGCAATCACTTGCAACCACTCGCAACCACTTGCAACCACTCTCAACCATGCGTAACCACTCGCAACCACTCGCAACTGCTCGCAACCACTCGGAACCACTTGCAACCACTTACAACCACTCGCAACCACTCTCAACCACTCGGAACCACTTGCAACCACTCGTTACCACTCGCAACCACTCGTGACCACTCACAACGACTCACAACAACTTGCAAGCACTCGCAACCACTCGCAACCACTCACTACCACTCACAACCACTTGCAACCACTCGCAACCACTTGCAACCAATGATAACCACTCGCAACGACTCACGACCACTTGCAACCACTCACAACCACTTGCAACCACTCGCAACGACTTACAACCACTCGCAACCACTCCCAACCACTCACAACCACTTGCAACCAGTTTTAACCACTTGCAACCACTTGTAACCACTCCCAACCACTTGTAACCACTCACACACACTCACCACCAGTTGCAGCCACTCGCAACCACCCAGCAACACACAATGACTCGCAACCCCTCACAACCACTCGCCATCAGATGCAACCACTCACAACCACTCGCAACAACTCACAACTACTCACAACCACTCATAACCACTCGCAACCACTCGTAACCACTCGCAACAGCTCACAACCGCTTGCAACGACTCGCAATCACTCGCAACCACTTGCAACCACTTGCAGCCACTCGCAACCACTCGCAACCACTCGTAACCACTCGCAACAGCTCACAACCGCTTGCAACGACTCGCAATCACTCGCAACCACTTGCAACCACTTGCAGCCACTCGCAACCACTCGCAACCACTCACCGTCATTTGCAACCACTCGCAACCACTTGCAATCACTCGCAATCACTCGCAACCACTCACAACCACTCAAAACCACTCACTACCACTCGCAACCACTTGCAACAACTCACGTCCACTCGCAGCCACTCGTAACCACTCGCAACCACTCGGAACCACTTGCAACCATTTGCAACCACTCACAACCACTTCCAACCACTCCTAACCACTCGCAATCACTCGCAACCACACAAAACCACTCACTGCCACTCGCAATCACTTGCAACCACTCGCAAGCACGCACAACCACTCCCAACCTCTTGCGACCACTCGCAACCACTCGCAACCACTCGCAACCACTCGTAACCACTCACAACCACACATAACCACTCGCAACAACTCGCAACCACTTGCAACCACACGCAATCACTTGCAACCACATGCAACCACTAGAAACCACTCGCAACCACTCGCAACCATTCGCAATGACTCAGAACCACTCGCAACAATTCCTAAACACTTGCAACCACTCGCAACCACTCGCAACCACTCGCAACCAATCACAACCACTTGCAACCACTTGCAACCACTCACAACAACTGTCAACCACT
>SZWC01002667.1:62677-139435 GCA_023375785.1 Penium margaritaceum
AACCACTCGCAACCACTCGCAACCACTTGCAACCATTCGCAACCACTCGCAACCACTTGCAACCACTCGCACCCACTCGCAACCAAACGCAACCACAAAAAATCACTCACAACCACTCTCAACCACTTGCTACCACTTGCAACCACTCGCAACCAGGCGCAACCACTCGCAACCACTTGCAACCACTCGCGACCACTCGCAAGCACTTGCAATCACTAGCAACAAATCGTAACCACTCGAAACCACTCGTAACCACTCGCAACCACTCGCAACCACTTGCAACCACTTGCAACCACTCGGAACCACTCGCAACCACTCGCAACCACTAGAAACCACTCGCTGTTGGAAATCTCCGACTCTGAGGATGTTCATTCCCTAGAATTCAACCAGAATAGTTCTGTCCATCCTGTTCCTTTCGCTTGCGCGGCTTCACCGCAGTGCTCTCGCTCTGCCCGCCTCTCAATCCTTTTGCCTTTGCCAACCACTCTTTTCTCACCGCCCTTCGCTTTGTCATCCTTTGCTCAGCACTTATTCTCCGTCACCTGCATCACCATCACAATTCTCTCTCAGACTCCTGCCTACCTTGCAACTCTGGCGTCTCTCTTGAAGCTTTCCGCCTAACGTCTTGGGACTGCTCACACCTTTCTGCTTCCGTGACCTCTTTGACCTGCCTGCGCGCAATAGTTGCTTCTACCTGCTTCTACTCTTGCTGTCCTCGCAACCACTCGCAACCACTTGCAACCACTCGCAACCACCCGCAACCACTCGCAACCACTCCCAACCACTCACAGCCACTCGCAACTACTCGCAACCACTCGCAACCACTCCGAACAACTCGCAACCACTTACAACCACTCGCAACCACTCGCAACCACTCCCAGCCACTCACAACCACTCGTAACCACTCGCAACCACTCAAAATCACTTGCAACCACTCACAACCACGTGCAACCACTCGAAACCACCTGCAACCACTCACAACCACTCGGAACCACTCGCAACAACTCGCAACCACTTGCAACCACACGCAACCACTCATAACCACTCGTCAGTGACATATGCATACGTTGGTAGCCACACTGTGCCACTACATATTGAAGGTTTTTGTACATGCCAATCAATAACTAGTATTCAAAAACCATTGTTTCCCCCTCTGACCATTTGTGAATTGTGTTATGGGCTGTCAATGTTGACAACACATAGTGACATTCTTTGGTCATGGTCAGTGACACATGCCTACTTTGGTTGGTCATTGTGCATGGTAGCCTCACCGTGCCACTACTTATTTAAGGTCCATGTGCTTGCTAGCTTATTCCTGGCGTTCCCAAACCATTATTTCCCCCTCTTACCATTTGTGACTCGTAATATGAGTTGTCAGCATTGACCACACACTGCGGATTTCTTTGGTCAAAGGCAGTACATATGCCTACTTTCATCGGTCATTGTGCATGGTAGCCACACCGTGCTACTACTTATTGTACTTGCTAGTTGAAAACTAAGATTCCAAAACCATTGTTTCCCCCTCTGACCTTTTGTGACTCGTGTTATGGGTTGTGAACGTTGACCACCAATACTCAATTGTTTTGGTTATGGGAAGTGACATATGCCTAGTTTGGTTGTTCTGTGTGCATAGTAGCCACACTGTGCCACTACGTATTGAATTTTTTGTCCTTTCTAGTCGATACATAGGGTTTCCAAACCATTGTCTCACCCTCTTACCATTTGTGAGCTGTAAATGTTGACCACACATAGTGAACTTCTTTGGTCATAGTCTGTGACATATGCATCCTTTGGTTGGTCACTGTGCACACTAGCCACACCGTGCCACTACTTGTTGAAGGTCGTTGTACTTGCTAGTTGCTAACTGTTGTTCCCAACCCATTGTTTTCCCTTCTGACCATTTGTGACTCGTGTGATGAGTTTTCAATGTTTACCACACACTCTGAAATTATATTCGTCATGGTTCGTGGCATATGCTTACTTTGGTTTGCCACTGTACATGGTTGCCACGCTGTGTCACTACGTATTGAAGGTCTTTGCGCTTTCCAGTTAATAGCTAGTGTTCTCAAACCATTATTACCCCCTCTAACTATCCGTGACACTTGTTGTGCGTTGTCAACGTTCACCACATGAAGTGAAATTCTTTGGTCATGGTCAGCGACATATGCATTCTTTGGTTGGTCACTGTGCATGGTAGCCGCACTGTGCCACTACATATTGAAGGTCTTTGTACTTGCTAATCAATCACTAGTTGTCACAAACCATTTTCCCCCCTCTGACAATTTGTGACTCATGTTATGAGTTGTCAAAGTTGACCACACATAGTGATATTCTTTGGTCATGGTCAGTGACACATGCCTATTTGGTTGGTCATTGTACATGGTAGCCACACCGTGCCTCTACTTATTGAATTTCCTTGTGCTTGCTAGTTGATACATGGTGTTCCCCTCTGACCATTTGTGACTCGTATTATGAGTTGTCAACGTTGACCACACACAACGGATTTCGTTGGTCAAAGGCAGTACATATGCCTACTTGGTCAGTCAATGTGCATGGTAGCCACACCGCGCTACTACTTATTCAAGGTCGTTGTACTTGCTAGTTGAAAACTAAGATTCCGAAACCATTGTTTCCCCCTCTGACCATTTGTGACTCGTGTCATGGGTGGTGAACGTTGCCCACCCATACTGAAGTTCTTTGGTCACGGTCAGTGACATATGCCTAGTTTGGATGTTCGGTGTGCATAATAGCCACACCATGCCACTGCGTATTGACGTTCTTTGTCCTTTCTACAAGATACCTAGGGGTTCCAAACCATTTAATCTCCCTCTGACCATTTGTGACTCGTGTTATAAGTTGTCAATGTTGACCACACATAGTGGACTTCTTCGGTCATAGTCAGTGATGTATGCATCCTTTGGTCGATCACTGTGCATGCTAGCCACATTGTGCCACTACTTGTTGAAGGTCTTTGTACTTTCTAGTTGATAACTAGTGTTCCCCCTCTGGCCATTTGGGACTCGTGTTATGAGTTTTCCACGTTGACTACACACTGTGAAATTATTTTGGTCATGGTTAGTGGCATATGCCTACTTTGGTTTGTCGCTGTACATGGTTGTCACGTCGTCTCATTACGTACTGAAGGTCTTGGTGCTTTCTAGTTGATAGCCAGTGTTCCCAAACCATTGTTATCCCCTCTGACTATCTGTGACTCTTGTTGTAATTGTGAACTCTCACCACATGAAGTGAAATTCTTTGGTCAAGGTCAGTGACATATGAATCTTTTGGTTGGTCACTGTGCATGTTAGCCACACTGTGCCAAAAGATATTGAAGGTCTTTTTATTTGCTAATCGATAACTAGTATTCACAAACCATTGTTTGCCCCTTTGACGATTTGTGACTTGTGGTATGAGTTGTCAAAGTTGACCACACATAGTGACATTCTTTGGTCATGGTCAGTGACACATGCTTACTTTGGTTGGTCATTGTACATGGCAGCCACACCTTGCCACTACTTATTGAATGTCCCTGTGCTTGCTAGCTGATACCTGGTGTTCCCAAACCATTGCTTCCCCTTCTGACCATTTGTGACTCGTTTTATGAGTTGTCAACTTTGACCACACACAGCGGATTTCTTTGGTAAAAGGCAGTACATATGCTAACTCTGGTCGGTCATTGTGAATGGTAGACATACCGTGCTACTACTTATTGAAGGCCGTTGTACTTGCTAGTTGAAAAATATTATTCTGAAACCATTGTTTCCCCCTCTAACTATTTGTGACTCGTGTTATGGGTTGTGAACGTTGACCACCCATACTGAAATTATTTGGTCATGGTCAGTGCCATATGCCTTATTTTCTTGTTCGGTGTGCATAGAAGCCACACCGTGCAACTACGTATTGAATTTCTTTGTCCTTTCTTGTCAATATGTAGGGTTTGAAAACCATTTTCTCTCAGTGTGACCATTTGTGACTCGTTCTATGAGTTGTCAATGTTGACCACACATAGTGGACTTCTTTCGTCATAGTCAGTGACGCATGCATTCTTCCGTTGGTCACTGTGCACGCTAGCCACACCGTGCCACTACTTGTTGAAGGTATTTGTACTTGCTAGTTGACAACTGGTGTTCCCATCCCATTGTTTCCCCATCTGGTCATTTGTGACTTATGTTATGAGTTTTCAATGTTGACCACACACTGTGAAATTCTTTTGGTCATGGTTAGTGGCATATGCCTACTTTGGTTTGTCACTGTACATGGTTGCCACACCGTGTCCCTACGTACTGAAGATCTTTGTGCTTCTAGTTGATTGCTAGTGTCCCCAAACCATTGTCTACTCCTCTGACTATGTGTGACTCTTGTTGTGAGTTGTCAACGTTGACCACATGAATTGAAATTCTTTGGTCATGGTCAGTGACATATGCATTCTTTGGTTGGTCACTATGCATGGTAGCCACACTGTGCCACTACATCTTGAAGGTCTTTCTACTTGCTAATCGATAACTAGTATTCACAAACCATTGTTTTCCCCTCTGATCATTTGTGACTCGTGTTATGAGTTGTCAAAGTTGCCCACACATAGTGACTTTCTTTGGTCATGGTCAGTGGTACATGCCTGGTTTGGTTGGTTATTGTACATGGTAGCCACACCGCGCCACTAGTTATTGAAGGTCCCTCTGCTTGCTTGTTGATACCTGGTGTTCCCAAACCATTGTTTCCCTCCTTAACCATTTGTGACTCGTATTATGAGTTGTCAACATTGACCACACACAGCAGATTTCTTTGGTCAAAGGCAGTACATATGCCTACTTTGGTTGGTCATTGTGCATGGAAGCCACACCGTGCTACTACTTACTGAAGGTCATTGAACTTGCTAGTTGAAGAATAATGTTCCGAAACCATTGTTTCCCCCTCTAACCATTTGTGACTCGTGTTATGGGTTGTGAACTTTGACCACCCATATTGAAATTCTTTGGTCATGGTCAGTGACATATGCCTAGTTTGGTTGTTTGGTGTGCATAGTAGCCACACCGTGCCACTGCGTATTGAAGTTCATTGTCCTTTCTAGTCGATACATAGGGTTCCCAAACAATTGTCTCTCCGTCTGACCATTTTTGACTCGTGTTATGAGTTGTCATTATTAACCACACATAGTGGACTTCTTTGGTCATAGTCAGTGACGTATGCATCCTTTGGTTGGTCATTGTGCATGCTAGCCACACCGTGCCACTACTTGTTGAAGGTATTTTTACTTGCTAGTTGATAACTAGTGTTCCCAACCCATTGTTTACCCCTCTGACCATTTGTGACTTGTGTTATGAGTTTTCATCGTTGACCACACACTGTGAAATTCTTTTGGTCATGGTAAGTGGTATATGCGTACTTTGGTTTGTCACTGTACATGGTTGCAACGCTGTGTCACTACGTACTGAAGGTCTTTGTGCTTTTTAGTTAATAGCGAGTGTTCCCAACCCATTGTTACCCCCTCTGAATATCCGTGACTCCTGTTGTGAGTTGTTAACGTTGACCACATGATGTGAAATTCTTTGGTCATGGTCATTGACATATGCATACTTTGGTTGGTCACTGTGCATGGTAGCCACACAGTGCCACTAAATATTGAAGGTCTTTCTTCTTGCTAATCGATAACTAGTATTCACAAACCTTTGTTTCCCCCTCTGACCATTTGTGACTCGTGTTATGAGTTGTCAAAGTTGACCACACATAGTGACATTCTTTGGTCATGGTCAGTGACACATGCCTACTTTGGTTGGTCATTGTACATGGTAGCCACACGGCGCCACTACTTATTGAAGGTTGTTGTGCTTGCTAGTTGATACCTGGTTTTCCCAAACCGTTTTTTCCCCCTCTGACCATTTGTGACTCGTGTTATGAGTTGTCAAAGTTGACCACACATAGTGACATTCTTTGGTCATGGTCAGTGACACATGCCTACTTTGGTTGGTCATTGTACATGGTAGCCACACGGCGCCACTACTTATTGAAGGTTGTTGTGCTTGCTAGTTGATACCTGGTTTTCCCAAACCGTTTTTTCCCCCTCTGACCATTTGTGACGTGTATTATGTGTTGTCAACGTTGACCACACACAGCGGATTTCTTTGGTCAAAGGCAGTTCATATGCCTACTTTGGTTGGTCATTGTGCATGGTAGCCACACCGTGCTTATTGAAGGTCATTGTACTTGACCATTTGTGACTTGTGTTATGGATTGTGAACGTTGACCACCCATGCTATATTTCTTTGGTCATGATCAATGACATATGCCTTCTTTGGTTGTTCGGCGTGCATAGTAGCCACACCGTGCCACTACGTATTGAAGTTCTTCGTCCTTTGTAGTCAATACATAAGGTTCCCAAACCATTGTCTCTCTTTCTGTTTAAGTGTGAATCGTGTTATTTTTTGTCAATGTTGACCACACATAGTGGACTTCTTTGGTCATAGTCAGTGAGGTATGCATCATTTGGTTGGTCACTGTGTATGCTAGCCACACCGTGCCTCTACTTGTTGAAGGTCTTTGTACTTGCTAGTTGAGAACTAGTGTTCTCAACCCTTTGTTTCCCCCTCTGACCATTTGTGACTCATGTTATGAGTTTTCAACGTTGACCACACACTGTAACATTCTTTTGGTCATGGTTAGTGGAATATGCCTACTTTGGTTCGTCACTGTACATGGTTTCCACGCCATGCCACTGCGTACTGAAGGACTTTGTGCTTTCTTGTTGATAACAAGTGTTTCCAAACCATTGTTATCCCCTCTTACAATCTGTTACTCTTGTTGTGAGTTGTCAATGTTGACCACATGAAGTGAAATTCTTCGGTCATGGTCAGTGACATATGCATACTTTGGTTGGTTACTGTGCATGGTAGCCATACTGTTCTACTGCATACTGAAGGTCTTTGTACTTGCTAATCAAAAACTAGCATGTACCAACCACTGTTTCCCCCTCTGACCATTTGTGAACCTTGTTATGTGTAGTCAAAGTTGACCACACATAGTGACATTCTTTGGTCATGGTCAGTTACACATGCCTAATGTGGTTGGTCATTGTACATGGTAGCCACAACGTGCCACTGCTTATTGAAGGTCCCTGTGCTTGCTAGTTCATACCTGGTGTTCCCAAACCATTGTTTCCCCCCTCTGATTATTTGTGACTTGTATTGTCAGTTGTCAACGTGGACCACACACAGCGAATGTCTTTGGTGAAAGGCATTACATATGCCTACTTTGGTCGGTCATAGTGCATAGTAGCCACACCGTGCTACTACTTATTGAAGGGGCTGTACTTGCTAGTTGAAGACTAATATTCCAAAACCATTGTTTCCCCCTCTAACCATTTGTGACTCGTGTTATGGGAATGAACATTGAACACCCATATTGACATTCTTTGGTCATGGTCAGTGACATATGCCTAGTTCGGATGTTCGGTGTGCAAAGTAGCCACACCGTGCCACTGTGTCTTGAAGTTCTTTGTCCTTTCTAGTCAATACATATGGTTTTCAAACCATTGTTTTTCCCTCTGACCATTTTTTACTCTTGTTATGAGTTGTCAATGTTAACAACACATAGTTGGCTTCTTTGGTCATAGTCAGTGACGTATGCATCTTTTGGTTAGTCATTGTGCAGCTAGCCACACCGTGCCACTACTTGTTGAAGATATTTGTACTTGCTAGTTGATAAGTTGTGTTTCCACTCCATTGTTTCCCTTCTGACCGTTCGTGACTCATGTTATAAGTTTTCAACGTTGACCACACACTGTGACATTCTTGTGGTCATGGTTAGTGACATACGCCTACTTTGGTTTGTCACTGTACATGGTTTCCACGTCGTGTCACTACGTAGTAAAGGTCTTTGTGCTTTCTAGTTGATAGCCAGTTTTCCCAAACCAATGTTATCCCCTCTGACTATATGTGACTCTAGTTGAGATTTTTCAACGGTGACCACGTGAAGTGAATATTTTTTGTTATGGTTAGTGACATATGCATACTTTGGTTGGTCACTGTGCATTTTAGCCACACTCTATCACTACACATTGAAGGTATTTGTACTTGCTGATTGATAACTTGTATTCACAAAACATTGTTCCTCCCTCTGACCAGTTGTGACCTGTATTATGAGTTGTCAATGTTGACCACACATAGTAGCATTGTTTGGTCATGGTCAGTGACACATACGTGCTTTGGTTGGTCATTGTACATGGTAGCCACACGGTGCCACTACTAATTGAAGGTCTTTGTGCTTGCTAGTTGATACCTGGTATTCCCAAACCATTGTTCCCCCCTCTGCCCATTTGTGGCTCGTATTATGAGTTGTCAACGTTGACCACACACAGCGGATTTCTTTGGTCAACAGCAGTACATATGCCTACTTTGGTTGGTCATTGTGCATGGTTGCCACACTTGCTACTGCTTTTTGAAGGTAGTTGTACTTGCTAGCTGAAAAACAATATTCCGAAATCATTGTTTCCACCACTGACCATTTGTGACTTGTGTTATGGGTTGTGAACGTTGACGACCCATATTCATATTCTTTGGTCATGGTCAGTGACACATGCCTACTTTGGTTGTTCGGTGTGCATAGTAGTCACACCGTGCCCCTACGTATTGATGTTCTTTGTCCTTTCTAGATGATACATAGGGTTCCCAAACCATTGTCTCTCCCTCTGACCATTTGTGACTCGTGTGATAAGTTGTCAATGTTGACACCGCATAGTGGACTTCTTTGGTCATAGCGAGTGACATATGCATCCTTTGGTTGGTCACTGTGCACGCTAGCCACACCGTGCCACTACTTGTTGAAGGTCTTTCTACTTGCTAGTTGATAACTAGTGTTCCCAACCCATTGTTTCACCCTCTGACCATTTGTCACTTGTGTTATGAGTTTTCAATGTTGCCCAGACGCCATGAAATTCGTTTGTTCATGGTTAGTGGCATATGTCTACTGTGGCTTGTCACTGTACACAATTGCCACACCGTGTCACTACGTACTGAATGTCTTTGTGCTTTCTAGTCAATAGCGAGTGTTCCGGAACCATTGTTACCCCCTCTGGCTATTTGTGACTCTTGTTGTGAGTTGTCAATGTTGACCACATGAAGTGAAATTCTGTGGTTATTGTCATTGACATATGCATATTTTGGCTGGTCACTGTGCATGGTAGCAACACTGTGCCACTACACATTGAAGGTCTTTGTACTTGCTAACAGATAACTAGCATTAACAAACCATTGCTTCCCCCTCTGACCATTTGTGACTCGTGTTATGGGTTGTCAAACTTGACCACACATAGTGACATTCTTTGGTCATGATCAGTGACACATGCCTAGCTTGCTTGGTCATTGTACATGGTAGAGACATCGTGCCACAAATCATTGAAGGACCATGTGCTTACTAGTTGATACCTGGTGTTCCCAAACCATTGTTTCCCCCTCTGACCATTTGTGACTTGTATTAACAGTTGTCAACATTGACCCCACGCAGCAGATTTCTTTGGTCAAAGGCAGTACATATGCCTACTTTGGTTGGTCATGTGCATGGTAGCCACACCGTGCTACTACTTATTGAAGGTTGTTGTAATTGCTAGTTGAAAACTAATATCCCGAAGCAATTGTTTCCCCCTCTAACCATTTGTGACTCGTGTTATGGGTTGTGAACGTTTACCACCCATATTGAAATTCTTTGGTCCTGGTCAGTGACATATGCCTAGTTAGGTTACTCGGTGTGCATAGTAGTCACACCGTGCCACTGCGTATTGGAGCTCTTTGTCCTTTCTACTTGATACATAGGGTTTCAAAACTATTGTCTCTCCCTCTGACCATATGTATTTCGTGTTATGAGTTGTCAATGTCGCCCACACATAGTGGACTTCTTTGGTCATAGTCAGTGACGTATGCATCATTTTCTTGGTCACTGTGCAGCCAGCCACACCGTGCCACTACTTGCTGTAGGTCTTTGTACTTGCTAGTTGATAACTAGTGTTCCCATCCCATTGTTTCCCCCTCTGACCATTTCTGACTCCTGTTATGAGTTTTCAACGTTGACCACACACTGTGAAACTCTTTTGGTCATGGTTAGTGGCATTTGCCTACTTTCGTTTGTCACTGTACATGGTTGCCATGCCATGTCACTGCGTACTGAAGGTCTTTGTGCCTTCTAGTTAACAGCAAGTGTTTCCAAACCATTGTTACCCCCTTTCACTATCTGTGACTCTTGTTGTGATTTGTCAACGTTGAACACATGAAGTGAAATTCTTTGGTCATGGTCAGTGACATATGCATACTTTGGTTGGTCACTGTGCATGGTAGCCAAACTGTTGCACTACATATTGGAGGTCTTTGTACTTGCTAATCCCCAAATATAATGCACAAACCATTGTTTCCCCCTCTGACCATTTGTGACTTGTGTTATGAGTTCTCAAAGTTGACCACACATAGTGACATCCGTTGGTCATGGTCAGTGACACATGCCTACTTTGGTTGGTCATTGTACACTGTAGACACACCGTGCCACAACTTATTGAAGGTCCCTGTGCTTGCTAGCTGATACCTGGTGTTCTCAAACCATTGTTTCCCCCTCTGACCAATCGTGACTTGTATTATCAGTTGTCAACGTTGACCACACATAGCGGATTTCTTTGGTAAAAGGCAGTACATATGTCTACATTGGCCGGTCATTGTGCATGGTGGCCACACTGTGCTACTACTCATTCCATGCCGTTGTACTTGCTAGCTGAAAACTAGTATTCCGAAACAATTGTTTCCCCCCCTGACCATTAGTGACTCGTGTTATGGGTTGTGAACATTGACCACCCATACTGAAATTCGTTGGTCATGGTCAGTGACATACGCATGGTTTGGTTGTTCAATGTGCATAGTAGCCACACCGTGCCTCTACGTATTGAAGTTCTTTGTCCTTTCTAGTCGAAACATAGGGTTCCTAAATCATTTTCACCCCCCCTCACCATTTGTGACTCATGTTATGAGTTGTCAATGTTGACCACACATAGTGGACTTTGTTCTTCATTGTCAGTGACGTATGCATCCTTTGGTTGGTCACTGTGCACCTTAGCCACACCGTGCCACTACTTGTTTAAGGTGTTTGTACTTGCTAGTTGATAACTAGTGTTCCCAACCCAGTGTTTCCCCCTCTGACCATTTGTGACTCGTGTTATGAGTTTTCAATGTTTACCACACATTGTGAAATTCTTTTGGTCATGGTTAATCGCATATACCTACTCTGGTTTGTCACTGTACATGGTTTCCACGCCGTGTCACTACGTACCTATGGTCTTTGTGCTTTCTAGTTGATAGCCAGTGATCCCAAGCCATTGTTACCCCCTGTGACTATCTGTGACTCTTGTTCTGAGTTGTCAATGTTGACCACATGAAGTGAAAGTCTTTGGTCATGGTCAGTGACATATGCATACTTTGGCTGGTCACTGAGCATGGTATCCACACAGTGCCATTACATATTGAATATCTTTGTACTTTCTAATCAATTACTAGTATTCACAAATCATTGTTTCCCCTTCTGACCATTTGTGACTCGTGTTATGAGTTGTCAAAGCTGACCACACATATTGACATTCTTTGGTCATGGTCAGTGACACATGCCTACTTTGGTTGGTCATTGTACATGGTAGCCACACCGTGCCACTACTTATTGAAGGTCCTTGTGCTTGCTAGTTGATACCTGGTGTTCCCAAACCATTGTTTCCCCCTCTGACCATTTGTGAATCGTAGAATGAGTTGTAAACGTTGACCACACACCGCGGATTTCTGTGGTCAAAGGCAATACATATGCCTACTTTTGTCAGTCATTGTGCATGGTAGCCACACCGTGCTACAACTTATTGAAGGTCGTTGTACTTGCTAGTTGCAAACTAATGTTCCTAAACCATTTTTCCCTCCTCTAACCAGTTCCGACTCGTGTTATGGGTTGTGAGCTTTGACCACGCATATTGGAATTCTTTGGTCATGGTCAATAACATATGACTATTTCTGTTGTTCGGTGTGCATAGTAGCCACACCGTGCCGCTACGTATTGAAGTTCCTTGTCCTTTCCAGTGGATACATATGGTTCCCAAACCATCCTCTCTCCCTCTGAGCATTTGTGACTCGTCTTATGAGTTGTCAATGTTGACCACACATAGTGGACTTCTTTGGTCACAGTCAGTGACGTATGCATCCTTTGGTTGGTCACTGTGCACGCTAGTCACACCGTGCCACTACTCGTTGAAGGTATTTGTACTTGCTAGTTGATAACTAGTTTTCCCAACCCACTTTTTCCCTCTCTGACAATTTGTGACCCGTGTTATCAGTTTTAAACGTTGACCACACACCGTGAAATCCTTTTGGTCATGGTTAGTGGCATATGCATACTTTGGGTTGTCACTGTACATGGTTGCCACGCCGTGTCACTACGTACTGAAGGTCTTTGTGATTTCTAGTTGATAGCCTGTGTTCCTTAACCATTGTTACCCCCGCTGACTATTTGCAGATATTGTTGTGAGTTTTCAACATTGACAACATGAAGTGAAGTTGTAAAAGTTAGTGACATGTGCATACTTTGGTTGGTCACAGTGGATGTTAGCCACACCGTGCCACTACATATTGATGGTCTTTGTACTTGCTAACCGATAACATGTCTTCACAAACCGTTGTTTCCCCCTTTGACCATTTGTGACTCGTGTTATGAGTTGTCAAAGTTGGACACACATAGTGATATTCTTTGGTCATGGTCAGTGACACATGCCTACTTTGGTTGGTCATTGTACATGGTAGGCACACTGTGCCACTACTTTTTAAAGGTCCTTTTGCTTGCTAGTTGATACGTGGAGTTCCCAAAACATTGTTTCCCCCTCTGACCATTTGTGACTTGTATTATGAGTTGTCAACGTTGACCACACACAGCAGATTTCTTTGGTCAAAGGCAGTACATATTCTTAAGTTGGTCGGTCATTGTGCATGGTAGCCACACCATGCTACTACTTATTGAGGGTCATTGTACTTGCTAGTTGAAAACAAATATTCTAGAACAATTGTTTCCCCCTCTCACCATTTGTGAATCGTGTTATGGGTTGTGAAAATTGACCACGCATGCTGAAATTCTTTGGTCATGGTCAGTGACATATGCCTAGTTTGGTTGTTTGGTGTGCATAGTAGCCACACCGTGCCACTACGTATTGAAGTTCTTTGTCCTTTCTAGTCAATACATAGGGTTCCCAAGCCACTGTCTCTCCCTCTGACCATTTGTGACTCTTGTTATGAGTTGTCAATGTCGACCACACATAGTGGACTTCTTTCGTCATAGTCAGTGATGTATGCATCCTTTGGTTGGTCACGGTGCACGCTAGCCACACCTTGCCACTACTTGTTGAAGGTGTACTTGCTAGTTGATAACTAGTGTTCCCAACCCATTGTTTCCCCCTCTGACCATGATTCATGTTATGCGTTTTCAACATTTATCACACACCATGAGATTCTTTTGGTAATGGTCAGTGGCATATGCCTACTTTGGTTTTTCACTGTACATGGTTGCCACGCAGGGTCACTACGTACTGAAGGTCTTTGTGCTTTCTAGTTGATTGCCAGTGTTCCTACACCGTTGTTGCACCCTCTCACTATCTAGGACTCTTGCTGTGAGTTGTCAACGTCGACCACATGAAGTGAAATTCGTTGGTCATGATCAGTGACATATGCATACTTTGGTTGGTCACCATGCATGGCAGCCACACTGTGCCACCGCATACTAAAGGCATTTGTCCTTGCTAACCAATAACTAGTATTCACAAACTTTGAGACTTGTGTTATGAGTTGTCGAAGTTCACCACACATAGTGACATTCTTTGGTCATGGTCAGTGACACATGCCTACTTTGGTTGGTCATTGTACATGGTTGCCACACCGTGCCACTACTTATTGAAGGTCCATGTGCTTGCTAGTTGATACCTGGTGTTCGCAAACCATTGTTTCCCCCTCTCACCATTTGTGACTTGTATTATGAGTTGTCAACTTTGACCACACCCAGCGGATTCCTTTGGTCAAAGGCACTACATATACCTACTTTGCTCGGTCATTGTGCATGGTAGCCACACCGTGCTACAACTTAGTCAAGGTCGTTGCACTTGCTAGTTGGTGACTAGTATTCGGAAACCGTTGTTTCCCCCTCTGACCATTTGTGACTCGTGTTATGGGTTCTGAACGTTGACCACCCATACTAAAATTCTTTGATCATGGTCAATGAAATATGCCTAGTTTGGTTGTTCGGTGTGCGTAGTAGCCACACTGTGCCACTACGTATTGAAGTTCTTTGTCCTGTCTAGTCAATACATAGGGTTCCCAATCCATTGTCTCTCCCTCTGACCATTTGTCACTCGTGTTATGAGTTGTCAATGTCGACAACACATAGTGGACTTCTTTGGTCATGGTCTGTGACGTATGCATCCTTTGGCTAGTCACTGTGCGCGCTAGCGACACCGTGCCACTACTTGTTGAAGGTGTTTGTACTTGCTGGTTGATAACTAGTGTTCCCTACCCATTGTTTCCCCCTCTGACCATTTTTGACTCGTGTTATGAGTTTTCAACGTTGACCACACACTGTGAAATTCGTTTGGTCATGGTTAGTGGCATATGCCTGCTTTGCTTTGTCACTGTACATGGTTGCCACGCCGTGTCACTACGTGCTGAAGGTCTTTGTGCTTTCTAGTCGATAGCAAGTGTTCCCAAACCACTGTTACCCCCTTTGACTATCTGTGACTCTTGTCGTAAGTTGTCAACGTTGACCACATGAAGTGAAATGCTTTGGTCATGGTAAGTGACATATGCATACTTTGGTGGATCACTGTGTACGGTAGCCACACTGTGCCACAACATATTGAAGGTCTTTGTACTTACTCATCGGTAACTAGTATTCACAACCCATTGTTTCCCCCTCTGACCATTTGTGACTCGTGTTATGAGTTGTCAAAGTTGACCACACATAGTGACATTCTTTGGTCATGGTCAGTGACACATGCCTACTTTGGTTGGTCATTGTACATGGTAGCCACACCGTGCCACACTTATTGAAGGTTCCTCTGCTTCCTGGTTGATACCTGGTGTTCCCAAAGCATTGTTTCCCCCTCTGACCATTTGTGACTCGTGTTATGAGTTGTCAAAGTTGACCACACATAGTGACATTCTTTGGTCATGGTCAGTGACACATGCCTACTTTGGTTGGTCATTGTACATGGTAGCCACACCGTGCCACACTTATTGAAGGTTCCTCTGCTTCCTGGTTGATACCTGGTGTTCCCAAAGCATTGTTTCCCCCTCTGACCATTTGTGACTCGTATTATGAGTTGTCAATGTTGATCACACACATCGGATTTCTTTGGTCAAAGGCAGTACATATGCCTACTTTGGTCGGTCACAGTGTATGGTAGCCACACCGTGCTACTACTTATTGAGTTTTGTTGTACTTGCTAGTTGAAAACCAATATAAGGAAACCATTGTTTCCCCCTCTGACCATTTTTGACTTGTGTTATGGGTTGTGTACGTTGACCACCCATACTAAAATTCTTTGGTCATGATCAGTGACATATGCCTAGTTTGGATGTCCAGTGTGCATAGTAGCCGCACCGTGCGACTACGTATTGAAGTTCTTTGCCCTTTCTAGTTGATACATTGGGGTTCCAAACCATTGTCTCTACCTCTGACCATGTGTGACTCGTGTTATGAGTTGTCAATGTTGACCACACATAGTTGACTTCTTTGGTCATACTCAGTAACGCATGCATCCTTTGGTTGGTCACTGTGAACACTAGCCACATCGTGCCATTACTTGTTGAAGGAATTTGTTCTTGCTAGTTGAAAACTAGTGTTCCCAACCCATTGTTCCCCCCTATGATCATTTGTGACTCGTGTTATGAGTTTTCAACGTTGACCACACACAGTGAAATTCTTTTGGACATGGTTAGTGGCATATGCCTACTTTGGTTTGTCACTGTACATCGTTGCCACGCCGTGTCACTACGTACTGAAGGTCTTTGTGCTTTCTAGTTAATAGCCGGTGTTACCAAACCATTGTTACCCCATCTGACTATCTGTGACTCTTGTTGTGAGTTTTCAACGTTGACCACACACTGTGAAATTCTATTTGTCGTGGTTCGTTGCATATGCCTACTTTGGTTTGACACTGTACATGGGTGCAACGCCGTGTCACTACGTACTGTCAAGATTTGTGCTTTCTAGTTGATAGCCGGTGTTCTCGAACCATTGTTACCCCCTTTGACTATCTATGACTCTTGTTGTGAGTTGTCAATGTTGACCACATGAAGTGAAATTCTTTGGCCATGGTCAGTGATGTATGCATACTTTGCTTGGTCACTCTGCATGGTAGCCACACCGTGCCACTACATATTGAAGGTCTTTGTACTTGCTAATCGATAACTTGTATTCACAACCCATTGCTTCCCTCTCAAACCAATTGTGACTCGTGTTATCAAATTTGACCACACATAGTGACATTCTTTGGTCATTGTCAGTGACACATGCCTACTTTGGCTGATCTTTGTACATGGTGGCCAAACTGTGCCACTCCTTATTGAAGGTCCATGTGCTTGCTAGTTGATACGTGGTCTTCCTAACCCATTATTTCCCCCTCTGACCATTTGTGACTCCTATTATGAGTTGTCACTGTTGACCACACAAAGTGGATTTCTTTGGTCAAAGGCAGTTGGCATGCGTAGTTTGGTCAGTCATTGTGCATAGTAGCCACACCGTGCTTCTATTTTTTGGAGGTCATTGTACTTGCTAGTTGAAAACTAATATTCCGAAACCATTGTTTCCCCCTATGACCATTTGTTGCTCGTGTTCTGGGTTGTGAACGTTGACCACCCATACAAATATCTTTTGGTCATGGTCAGTGACATATGCCTAGTTTGGTTGTTCCGTGTGCATAGTAGCCACACCGTGCCACTGCGTATTGAAGTTCTTTGTCCTTTCTAGTCAATACATAGGGTTCCCAAACCATTGTCTCTCCCTCTGACCATTTGTGACTTGTGTCATGAGTTGTTAATTTTCACCACACATAGTGGACTTCTTTGGTCATAGTCATTAACGTATGCATCCTTTGGTTGGTCACTGTGCACGCTAGCCACACCGTGCCACTTCTTGTTGAATGGCTTTGTACTTGCTAGTTGATAAATAGTGTTCACAACCCATTGTTTCCCCCTCTCACCATTTGTGACTCGTGTTATGAGTTTTCAACGTTGCCCACATATTGTGGAATTCTGTTGGTCATTGTGAGTGGCATGTGCATACTTTGGTTTGTCAATGTACATGGTTTCCACGCCATGTCACTATGTACTGAAGGTCTTTGTGCCTTCTAGTTGATAGCCAGTGTTCCCAAACCATTGTTACCCCGTCTGCCTACACATGACTCTTGTTGTGAGTTGTCAACGTTGACAACATGAAGTGAAATTCTTTGGTCATGGTCAGTGACATATGCATACTTTGGTTGGTCACCGTGCATGATAGCCACACTGTGCCACTCATATTGAAGGTCTTTGTACTTGCTAATCAATAACTAGTATTCATGAACCATTGTTTCCCCATCTGACCATTTGTGACTTGTGTTATGAGTTGTCAAAGTTGACCACACATAGTGACATTCTTTGGTCATGGTCACTGACACATGCCTACGGTGGTTGGTCACTATACATGGTAGCCACGACGTGCAAATACTTATTGAAGGGCCATGTGCTTGCTAGTTGATACCTGGTGTTCCCATTCCATTGTTTCCCCATCTGACCATTTGTGACTCATATTATGAGTTGTCAACGTTGACCACACACAGCGGATTTCTTCGGTCAAAGGTGGTACATAAGCCTAATTTGGTCGGTCATTGTGCATGATAGCCTCATAGTGGTACTACTTATTGAAGGTCGTTGTACTTGCTAGTTGAAACGTAATACTTTGAAACCATATTTTTCCCCCTCTGACCATTTGTGACTCGTGTTATGGGTTGTGAACGTTGACAACCCATACTGCAATTCTTTGGTCATGGTAAGCGACATATGCCTAGTTTGGTTGTTCGGTGTGCATGGTAGCCACAACGTGCCACTTCAATTTGAAGTTGTTTGTCCTTTCTAGTCAAAACATAGGGTTCCCAAACAATTCTTTCTTCATCTGACCATTTGTCACTCGTGTTTTGAGTTGTCAATGTTGACCACACATAGTGCACGTCTTTGGTCATATTCAGTGACGTATACATCCTTTGTTTGGTCAATGTGCACGCCAGCCACACTGTGCTACTACTTGTTGAAGGTCTTTGTAATTGCTAGATGATAACTAGTGTTCCTAGCCCATTGTTTCCCCCTCTGACAACTTGTGACTCGTGTTGTGAGTTTTCAGCGTTGACCACACACTGTGAAATTTGTTTGGTCATTGTTAGTGGCATATGCCTACTTTGGTTTGTCACTCTACATGGTTGCCACACGATGTCACTACGAAATGAAGGTCTTTGTGCTTTCTAGTTGATAGCCGGTGTTCCCAAACCATTATTCTCCCCTCAGACTATGTGTGAATTGTGCTGTGAGTTATCAACGTTGACCACATGAAGTGAAATTCTTTTGTCATGGTCAGTGACATATGCATACTTTGGGTGGTTACTGTGCATGGTAGCCACACTGTGCCACTACATATTGAATGTCTTTGTACTTGCTAACCAATAACTTGTATTCACAAACCATTCTTTCCCCCTCTGACCATTTGTGACTCGTGGTATGAGTTGTCAAAGTTGAACACACATAGTGACATTAAATGGTCATGGTCAGTGACACATGCCGATTTTGGTTGGTCATTGTACATGGTAGCCACATCGTGCCACTACATATTAAAGGTCCCTGTGCCTGCTAGTTGATACCTGGTATTCCCAAACCATTGTTTCCCCATTTGACCATTTGTGACTTGTATTATGAGTTGTCAATGTTGACCACACACAACGGATTTCTTTGGTCAAAGGCAGTACATATGCCTCCTTTGGTCGGTCATTGTGCATGGTAGCCATACCATGCTTAGCCTTATTGAAGGTCGCTGTGCTTGCTAGTTGAAAACTAATATTCCAAATCTTTTGTTTCCTCGTTTGACCAGTTGTGACTTGTGTTATGGGTTGTGAACGTTGACCACCTATACTGAAATTCCTTGGTCATGGACAGTGACATATGCCTGGTTTGGTTGTTCAGTGTGCATAGTAGCCACACTATGCCACTAAATATTGAAGTTCTTTTTCCTTTCTAGTCAATACATAGGGTTCCCAAACCATTGTCTCTCCCTTTCACCATTTGTGACTCGTGTTATGAGTTGTCAATGTTGACCACACATAGTGGACTTCTTTGGTCATAGTCAGTGACGTATGCATCCTTTGGTTGGTCACTGTGCATGCTAGCCACACCGTGCCACTACTTGTTGAAGGTCTTTGTATTTTCTAGTTGATAACTAGTGTCTCTAACCCGTTGTTTCCCCCTCTGACCATTTGTGACTCGTGTTATGAGTTGTCAATGTTGACCACACATAGTGGACTTCTTTGGTCATAGTCAGTGACGTATGCATCCTTTGGTTGGTCACTGTGCATGCTAGCCACACCGTGCCACTACTTGTTGAAGGTCTTTGTATTTTCTAGTTGATAACTAGTGTCTCTAACCCGTTGTTTCCCCCTCTGACCATTTGTGACTCGTGTTATGAGTTTTCAACGTTGACCAAACACTGTGACATTCTTTTGGTCATGGTTAGTGGCATTTGCCCACTTTGGTTTTTCACTGTACATGGTTGCCACACCATGTCACTACGTACTGAAGGTGCTTTCTAGTTGATAACCAGTGTTCCCAAACCATTGTTACCCCCTCTGACTACCTGTGAATCTTGTTGTGAGTTGTCAACGTTGACCACATGAAGTGAAATTCTTTGGTCATGGTTAGTGACATATGCATACTTTGGTTGGCCACTGTGCATGGCAGTCACATTGTGCCACTAAATTTTGGAGGTCTTTGTACTTGCTAAGCAATACCTAGTATCCACAAACCATTGTTTCCCCCTCTGACCATTTGTGACTCAAGTTATGAGTTGTCAAAGATGACCACACATAGTGACATTCGTTGGTCATGGTTAGAGACAAATGCCTACTTTGGTTCATCATTGTACATGGTAGCCACACCATGCCACTACGTATTGAAGGTCCTTGTGCTTGCTAGTTGATACTGGGTGTTCCCAAACCATTGTTTCCCCTTCTGACCATTTGTGACTCGTATTATGAGTTGTGAACGTTGACCACACACAGCGGATTTCCTTGCTTATGTTGGTCAGTCATAGTGCATAGTAGCCATACCGTTACCACTTATTGGAGGTCATTGTACTTGCCAGTCGAAAACTAATATCCTGAAACCATTGTTTCCCCCTCATACCATTTGTGACTCGTGTTATGGGTTGTGAACATTGACCACCCATACTGAATTTCTTTGGTCATGGTCAGTGACACATGCTTAGTTTGGTTGTTCGGTGTGCATAGTACCCACATCGTGCCACTACGTATTGAAGTTCTTTGTCCTTTCTAGTCGATACATAGGGTTCCCAAACCATTGTCTCTCCCTCTCACCATTTGTGACTCGTGTTATGAGTTTTCAATGTTGACCACACATAGTGGACTTAGTTGGTCATAGTCAGTGACGCATGCATCCTTTCGTTGGTCACTGTGCACGCTAGCCACACCGTGCCACAACTTGTTGAATGTCTTTGTACTTGCTAGCTGATAACTACTCTTCCCAACCCATTGTTTCCCCCTCTCACCATTTGTGACTCGTGTTATGAGTTTTCAACGTTGACCACACAGTGTGAAATTCTTTTGGTAATGGTTAGTGGCATATACCTACTTTGGTTAGTAACTGTACATGGTTGCCACCACGTGTCACTGTGTACTAAAGGTCTTTGTGCTTTCTAGTTGATAGCTAGTGTTCCCAAACCATTGTTACCTCCTCTGCCTATTTGTGATGCTCGTTGTGAGTTGTCCACATTGACCACATGAAGTGAAATTCTTTGGTCATGGTCAGTGACATATGCATACTTTGGTTGGTCACTATGCATAGTAGCCACACTGTGCCACTACATGTTGAAGGTCTTTGTACTTGCTAGCCGATAACTAGTATTCACAAACCATTGTTTCCCCTTTAGACCATTTGTGACTCGTGCTATGAGCTGTAAGAGTTGACAACACATAGTGACATTCTTTGGTCATGGTCAGTGACACATGCCTACTTTGGATGGTCATTGTACATGGTAGCAACACCGTTCTGCTACTTATTGAAGGTCCATGTTCTTTCTAGTTGATACCCGGTGTTCCCAAACCATTGTTTTCCCCTCTGAACATTTATGACTCGTATTATGAGTTGTCAATGTTGACCACACACAACGGATCTCCTTGGTCAAAGGGAGTATATATGCCTACTTTGGTCAGTCATTGTGCATGGTAGCCACAGCGTGCTACTACTTATTGAAGGTCGTTGTACTGGTTAGTTGAAAACTAATATCCCGAAACCATTGTCCCCCCCCCCCTCTCTGACCATTTGTGACTCGTGTTATGGGTTGTGAATGTTGACCACCCTACTGAAATTCCTTGGTCATGGTCAGTGACATATGCCTAGTTTGGTTGTTCAGCGTGCATAGTAGCCACACTGTGCCACTAAATACTGAAGTTCTTTGTCCTTTCTAGTCAATACATAGGGTTCCCAAACCATTGTCTCTCCATTTGACCATTTGTGACTTGTGTTATGAGTTGTCAATGTTGACCACACATAGTGGACTTCTTCGGTCATAGTCAGTGACGTACGCATCCTTTGGTTGGTCACTGTGCATGCGAGCCACACCGTGCCACTACTTGTTGAAAGTCTTTGTATTTTATAGTTGATAACTAGTGTTGCCAACCCATTTTTTCCCCCTCTGACCATTTGTGACTCGTGTTATGAGTTTTCAACACTGACCAAACACGATGAAATTCCTTTGGTCATGGTTAGTAGCATTTGCCTACTGTGGTTTGTCACTGTACATGGTTGCCACATCGTGCCACTACGTACTGAAGGTCTTTGTGATTTTTAGTTGATAATTAGTGTTCTTAAACCATTGTTACCCCCTCTGAGTATCTGAGACTCTTTTTGTGAGTTGTCAACGTTGACCACATGAAGTGAACTTCTTTGGTCATGGTCACTGACATATGCATACTTTGGTTGGTCACTGTGCATGGCAGTCACACTATGCCACTACATATTGGAGGTCTTTGTACTTGCTAATGGATACCTAGTATCCACAAACCATTGTTTCCCCTCCCTCTGACCGTTTGCGACTCGTGTTATGAGCTGTCAAAGTTGACCACACATAGTGACATTCTTTGGTCATGGTCAGTGACACATACCTACTTTGGTCGATCATTGTGCATGGTAGCCACCCCGTGCTACTACTTATTCAATGGCGTTGTACTTGCTAGTTGAAAACCAATATTCCAAAACCATTGTTTCCCTCTCTGTCCATTTTGACTCGTGTTATGGGTTGTGAACGTTGACCACCTATACAGAAATTCTTTGGTCATTGTCAATGACATGTGCCTAGTTTGGTTGTTCAATGTGCATAGTAGCCACACCGTCCCACTACATATTGAAGTTTGTTGTCCTTTATATTTGATACATAGGGTTTTCAAACCATTGTCCCTCCCTCTGACCATTTGTGACTCGTGTCATCAGTTGTCAATCTTGACCACACATAGTGGACTTCTTTGGTCATAGTCAGTGATGTATGCATCCTTTGGTTGGTCACCGTGCACGCTAGCCACACCGTGCCACTACTTGTTGAAGGTCTTTGTACTTACTTGTTGATAACTTGTGCTCCCAATCCATTGTTTCCCCCTCTGACCATTTGTGACTCGTGTTATGAGTTTATAACGTTGACCACACACCATGAAATTCGTTTGGTCATGGTTAGTGGCATATGCCTACTTTGGTTTGTAACTATACATGGTTGCCACATCGTGTCATTACGTACTGAAGGTCTTTGTGCTTTCTAGTTGATAGCCAGTGTTCCCAAATCATTGTTATCCCATGTGACTGCATGTGACTCTTGCTGTGAGTTGTAAACGTTGACCACACATAGTGACATTCTTTGGTCATGGTCAGGGACACATGCCTACTTTGGTTGGTCATTGTACATGGTAGCCACACCGTGCCACCTCTTACTGAAGGTCCCTGTTCTGCTAGTTGATACTGGTGTCCCCAAACCATTGTTTCCCCCTCTGACCATTTGCGACTCGTATTATGAGTTGTCAACATTGACCACACACATCGGATTTCTCTGGTCACAGGCAATACATATGCCTACTTTGGCCGGTCATTGTGCATGGTAGCCACACCGTGCTACTACTTATTGAAGGTCATTGTACTTGCTAGTTGAAAACTAATGTTGCGAAACCATTGTTTCCCTCTCTGACCATTTGTGACTCGTAATATGGGCTGTGAACGTTCACCGCCCATACTGAAATTCTTTGGTCATGGCCAGTGACATATGCCTAGTTTGGTTGTTTGGTGCGCATTGTAGCCACACCGTGCCACTACGTATTGAGTTTCTTTGTCCTTTCTAGTCGATGTATAGGGTTCCCAAACCATTGTCTCTCCCTCTAACCATTTGTGAATCTTGTTATGAGTTGTCAATGTTGACCACACATAGTGGACTTCTTTGGTCATTGTCAGTGACGTATGCATTATTTGGTTGCTCACTATGCATGCTAGCCACACTGTTCCACTACTTGTTGAAGGTCTTTGTACTTGCTAGTTGATAACTAGTGTTCCCAATCCATTGTTTCCCCCTCTGACCATTTGTAACTCATGTTATGCGTTTTCAACCTTGACCACACACTGTGAAATTCTTTTCGTAATGGTTAGTGGCATATGCCTACTTTGGGTTCTCGTTGTACATGTTTGCCACACCGTCTCACTACGTACTGAAGGTGTATGTGCTTTTTAGTTGATAGCCAGTGTTCCTAAACCATTGTTACCCCCTCTGCCTATCTGTGACCCTAAGTCTTTGGTCATGGTCAATGACAGATTTATACTTTGGTTGGTCACTGTGCATGGTAGCAACACTGTGCCACTACATATCGAAGGCCTTTGTACTTGCTATCCGGTAACTAGTATTCACAAACCAATGTTTCACCCTCTGTCCATTTGTGACTCGTGTTATGAGTTGTCAAATTTGACCACACATAGTGACATTATTTGGTCATGGTCAGTGACACATGCCTACTTTGGTTGGTCATTGTACATTGTAGCCACACCATACCACTACTTATTGAAGGACCCTCTGCCTGCATGTTGATACCTTGTGTTTCCAAACCATTGTTTTCCCCTCTGACCATTTGTGACTTGTATCATGAGTTGTCAACATTGACCACACATAGCGGATTTCTTTGGTCTAAGGCAGTACATTTGCCTTCTTTGGTCAGTCATTGTGCATAGTAGCCACACCGTGCTGTTGGCTCTAGTGGGTGTGGAGGCACCCTCAAGGATGCCTAGCTCTCAGTGACACACGCTACCAAGGTTTGGGCAGCCAATAGACACCAATGGTGAAGAGTGTGGAGCACAAGGATCACGGGCAGGAGTGGACAGAACACGTCGCATTCGGTAGATCTGAATCGAAACACGTTTTTGCTAATTAGCATAGTGAGATTACATCAGATCCTTATAGCCTGTGATCTACGCTTTCCAACGCATCCAAGCACGCCCAAAACGGAGCAGTAGAGCCCCTGCTACAGCCGTTGAAGTAACCCTTGGTGGAGCTGCCCACCTGGCCTTGCACTCTAAACAACGGGAGGCGCTTCGACGATGACACGTCAAAGCGCCTTTCCTCTCCCAGAAGTCAAGGAGAAGTCCATCCTGGTCAAGGAGGTCCTTATGGTCACCTCATTCATGCCCCTGGTGTATTTGGAGGCCATTAGGAATGAACTCGGATCCCTGGCGGTGGAATATCCCGCCACCCATGGCGGGTACCAGATTCCACCCACCCAACACCTGTTTTTCGGGCTAGGCTAACTTTCTGAATACTCACTCAAATCGAGCGATTCAAAGCTCGATCTTGCATGGAGAAATCCAAGCAATCCAAATCTAAATTCAGATCAGATGTTCTACCACTCCTCAGTGGTCGAACCAGGGAGTACGATCAACGGCACTCATGGCAAGGGGCACACCATATCAACAATCTCCCCCTTGCACCGCAGCCTTGATGCCCTGTCCTTGGAACCTGTAGCATTTTAAACTTCACATCGCAGACCAAGCTCCATGCAGCTTGCATCATGCCTGTCCTTGGGCTGTGCCTTGGTCATGGCATCGGCGAGCATGCGCTTAGTGCCACAATGCACAATAGCCGCATCTCCCTTCGCCACCAAGTCCCGCACGTAGTCATGACGGATCTCGATGTGCTTGGTCCTCCTGTGCAGCACCGGGTTCTGGGTTAGACTGATGGCACTCATGTTGTCCACATTGATTATTAATGGCTTCCTTTGCGGCACGCCGATCTCCTTCAGCAGCCGCCGCAGCCACACCGCCTCCTTTGCGGCTTCCGCGTGCGCGATGTACTCCGCTTCGGTGCTGGAGAGTGCAACACAGTACTGCTTCCTACTTACCCATGAAACTGCTGCACCACCAAGCACAAATACGTAACCCGACGTTGATTTTCTGACATCCACATCACCAGCCCAGTCGGCATCCGAGTAGCCGACCAACTCAAGGGAGTCATCACGTGCTCCCCCTCCAAACACGAGCCGTGACTGTTTTGTCACCTTGAGATAGCGGAGGATCCGCTTCACCGCTTGCCAATGCAATGGCCCGGGGTCAGCAACGTAGCGGCTCACTTGGCCCTCCGCGAAGGCCAGGTTGGGCCGCGTTGCCACCATGGCGTACATGATGCTCCCCACCGCGGACTGGTATGGCACACCTGCCATCTCCTCCTTCTCCTCGTCCGTGCTCGGGTCCATGCTCGAGCTCAACTCACATGTGGTAGTCATGGGTGTGTCGATGGGGTTGCACTCCTCCATGTTGTAGCGGCGGAGCACCTCTTGCATGTACTTTGCCTGCCCCATCTCGAGCGTGCGTGCTTTGCGGTCCCTCTTGATGGCGACACCAAGGTAGTACTCGAGCTCGCCCATGTCGGTCATTTTGAACCGACCGCCCAGCTGCCGCTTCAGCTTCACCAACTCCTCCATGTCCGATGACACGAGGATGAGGTCATCCATGTAGAGGACCACAATCTGGTGCAACCCCGGCTGCTTTCGCACGTACACGCTGTGATCCGCCTCGCACCGCTTGAAGCCAAGCTTGGCCATGAAGCCGTCCATTTTCAGGTACCACATGAGTGGCGCTTGCTTGAGCCCGTAGAGCGCCTTGCGAAGACGGCACACCTTCCCCGGCGGCGCGTCCACCCCCTCCGGAACCTCCATGTAGACCTCTTTGTCTAGGTCGTCGTTGAGGAATGAGGTTTTTACATCCATTTGGTGGACTTCATAGTCCCGCGCCGTCGCCACCGAGAGGATGGAGCGAATGGAGGCAAACTTTGCCACCGGCACGAAGGTTTCGTCGTAGTGTTCACCTTTTCGCTGGGCGTACCCCTTTGTGACCAGCCGCGCCTTGTACCGCTCCACCTTCCCCTCCTTGGTGAGTTTCTTCTTGAATATCCACTTGGAGCCGATGATTTTCGCGCCCTCCAGCCTATCAATCAGCTGCCAAGTACCGTTCTCTTCGTGGAAGGCGAGCTCAGATTTTATGGCTCCCTCCCACTCAGCCCCATCATTCTGCTGCAACACCTCCTTGACGGTATCGGGCTCCTCTTGCGCAAAGAACGCTCGAGCAAACCCAGTCCAGGTGCCCTGCGCGGCATCGTACCATTTTGCCGTCCTCCTTGCGCGTCCGCTTCTCTGGGGCTGTTGCTGTTGAGGCTGTTGCTGCTGCTGCCGCTGCTGCTGCTGCTACCCTCTCGCGACGCCACTCGCACCGCTGGCCTGCTCCCCCTCTCTCGGGGACCGTGGAGATGCGGGCTCACTCCCCGCCTCCTCCTTCAGCTCCACTGTTTCCGGCGCTTTGGACTCATCGTCCGACTCGGCTGAATGCAAATCAGCCACTCCCCCATCCCCCGGATGGTTGTCGCCGGTTGGAGCCGCTTGGACGTCACCCTCTTTTGCGTCCTCCGGCGTCTCCCCCTCGAGGAGTGGAAGCCACTCCCCCCGCATGGAGAGACCCGCGTCCTTGTCCGTCCAACAACTCTCCTTGTCAAACGTGACGTCGTGACTCTTCACGATCTGCTGCCTCCGTGGGTCGAAGACCCAGTACGCCTTGTTCCTGCTCTTGTACCCGACGAAGATGCACCGGCGAGTCCGCGGGTCCAACTTGCCCCGCCCCTCCCGTGCCTGCACAACAGCATGTGCAACACAACCAAAAGTGCGGAGGTGTGCCACAGTTGGCTTCCTCCCGCTCCACACTTCTTGTGGCGTCTTCCACACCTTGGACTCCGCGTCCTTTAGCGGCTTTGTCGGCGTCAGGTTCATGATGTATGCCGNGTACGCCTTGCTCCCGCTCTCGTACCCGACGAAGATGCACCGGCGAGTCCGCGGGTCCAACTTGCCCCGCCCCTCCCGTGCCTGCACAACAGCATGTGCAACACAACCAAAAGTGCGGAGGTGTGCCACAGTTGGCTTCCTCCCGCTCCACACTTCTTGTGGCGTCTTCCACACCTTGGACTCCGTGTCCTTTAGCGGCTTTGTCGGCGTCAGGTTCATTATGTACGCCGCTGTCCGTGCCACCTCACCCCACTATCGCTATGCGAGGCCGGCATCGCTCAACATGGACTAGACCATGTTGAGGATGGTGCGGTTCGCCCTCTTGGCGATGCCGTTCTGCTGCGGAGATTGTGGCATAGTTTTCTGCCACGCAATCCCCTTGCTCTTCATCCATGCCGAGCAGCCCTCATACTCGCCGCCGTTGTCGCTCTGGAACGCCTTCACCTTCAAGCCTGTTTGCCGCTCCACTGCCGCCACAAACTCTTGCATACAAGTCAAGACATCACTCTTCCTCTTGATGATGTAGAGGTAGAGCTTGCGGCTGTGGTCATCGATGAATGTAACGAAGTAGCAAGCGCCCCCGATGGAGCTCTCGAATGGTCCACACACGTCAGTGTGAACCACCTCCAGCTTCGCCGATGCACGCGTCCCTTTGCCATCAAACGGCTGCCGTGTTGCCTTGCCCACCACGCATGGCTCGCACACGGCATTCCTAGCTGCATCGAGGCCCTTGACCTCAAGGTCCCGCACCACGTCCTTCTTTGCCATGTCCCTCACAGTTGAGGGAGCGATGTGACATAGGCGATGGTGCCATAGGTCCAGATTTCCTTCATCATTTGTCACGAGGTTGACGGTGTCAGTCCTTACCGCATCGGCAAGGACCTTGGTGCAAAGAAGGTACAAGTCCTCCTCTCTCTTGCCACGCGCAATCACCTTGCTGTCCCCCTCCTTCCGGATGATGGCCTCGTTCTTGTTGAAGAGTACCTCGAGCCCCTTGTCCGTAAGGCGGCTCACTGAAAGCAGGTTTGCCCCAAAGTTGGGCATGTGGAGCACGTCATAGATGGTGCACGGAATGATTTTTGCGTTCACCACCGACTCAATGCGAACATTGCCTTCGCCCGCGGCCAACTCAGTTCTGCCTTTGGCCACTGTCATGCACCGCTCGGTGACGCCTTAGGTGAAGAATGCCGCCCGGTTGCATTGTGTGTGGCGGCCTGATCCGGAGTCGATCACAGTGACTTCCGGATCTGTCAAGTCGGTAGACTCCCTGGCCATCATGGCTTGGGTGTCCTTCTTCCCGCCCTTCCTGGATTGGTCCGACTTCTTGTTGGGGCAATCACGTGCATAGTGGCCCTGTTTTCCACAATTGTAGCACTCCCCCTTGTTATCACCTTTCTTGGTGCCCTGCTTGGCACCCTTCCCCTTCTTGCCTCCCCTTCCACCTTGAGGGTGGACGGCATAGGCGGAACTTGATGTTGCCCCGCTCTCTCTCCCACCACGCCGTATCCATTCATTGCGGACGTACTCAGCCACCTTCGGGTATTTCAGCCCATTGGTGGACCAGCCGCCTACAACGGTGATCATGGGCCTCCAACTGTCCGGCAAGGCCAGAAGGAGAATCATAGCTTGCAGCTGAGGGTCGACCTTCCATCCGGTGGCTACGCACTCGGCAGTAAGGGAATCAATCTGCTGCAGGATCTCCATGATGTCGTCGCCTTCGTTGGCTCGGAGGGTGACGGGCCTCTTGAAGACGAAGAGGTGGTTAGCAAGGTTGGTGGACTGGTAGATGGTGCAGAGTTTCTTCCAGGCCTCCGCGGCCTCCGTGCATCCTTGAATCAGTGCGGCAGTGCTAGCGCTAAAACTAACAATGCAAGCGCCTTCTTGTTGCGCTTCTTGTACTTGTCCACTTCCTCCGGCGTCGCGGTACCCAGAGGCGCGGTCTCTTCACCGTTCACCAGCTCAAGCAAGCCCTTGTCATCAAGGTAGACCTCAAACTGCCACCTCCACAAGGGGAAGCCGTTCCCATCAAACTTGGAGACGGCGCCGATGCTCTCTTGCTCGGTCGTTGCCATGGCGCGCGGCGGTAGCGTGAAGCTTGAAGAGCTAGGGTCCGTCTAGGCACGTGGGCCCATAACCCTTTGTTCGCTCTAGTGGGTGTGGAGGCACCCTCAAGGATGCCTAGCTCTAAGTGATACACGCTACCAAGGTTTGGGCAGCTAATAGACACCAATGGTGAGGAGTGTGGAGCACAAGGATCACGGGCAGGAGTGGGCAGAACACGTCGCATTCGGTAGATATGAATCGAAATACGTTTTTGTTACTTAGCATAGTGCAACTGACTCAGATCCTTATAGCCTGTGATCTAAGCTTTCCAACGCATCCAAGCACGCCCAAAACGGAGCAGTAGAGCCCCTGCTACGGACGTCGAAATAACCCTTGGTGGAGCCGCCCACCTGGCCTTGCACTCTAGACAACGGGAGGCGCTTCGACGATGACCCGTCGAAGCGCCTTTCCTCTCCCAGAAGTCAAGGAGAAGTCCATCCTGGTCAAGGACGTCCTTATGGTCACCTCATTCATGCCCCTGGTGTATTTGGAGGCCATAAGGAATGAACTCGGATCCCTGGTGGTAGAATATCCCGCCACCCATGGCGGGTACCAGATTCCACCCACCCAATACCCATTTTTCGGGCTAGGCTAACTTTCTGAATACTCACTCAAATTGAGCGATTCAAAGCTCGATCCTGCATGGAAAAATCCAAGGAAACCAAATCTAAATTCAGATCAGATTTTCTACCACTCCTCAGTGGTCGAACCAGGGAGTAGGATCAACGGCACTCATGGCAAGGGGCACACCATATCAACACGTGCTATTATTTATTGCAGGTCGTTGTACTTGCTAGTTTAAAACTAAAATCCCGAAACCATTGTTTCCCCCTCTGACCATTTGTGACTCGTGTTATGGGTTGTGAACGTTCACCACCCATACTGAAATTCTTTGGTCATGGTCAGTGACATATGCCTAGTTTGGTTGTTCGGTGTGCATAGAAGCCACACCATGCCACTACGTATTGAAGTTCTTTGTCCTTTCTAGTCGATACATAGGGTTCCCAAACCATTGTGTCTCCCTTTGACCATTTGTGACTCGTGTTATGAGTTGTCAATGTTGACTACACATAGTGGACTTCTTCGGTCATAGTCAGTGGCGTATGCATGCTTTGGTTGGTCACTGTGCACGCTAGCCACACCGTGCTACTACTAGTTGAAGGTCTTTGTTATTGCTAGTTGATAACTAGTTTTTCCAGCACAGTTTTTCCTCCTCTGACCATTTGTAACGCGTGCTATGCGTTTTCAACATTGAGCAAACACTGTGAACTTCTTTTTGTCATGGTTAGTGACATATGCCAACTTTCGTTTCTCGTTGTACATGGTTGCCACACCGTGTCACTACGTACTGAAAGTCTTTGTGCTTTCTAGTTGATAGCCAGTGTTCCCAAACCATTGTCACCCACTCTGCCTATCTGTGACTCTTGTTGTGAGTTGTCAACGTTGACCACATGAAGTGAAAATCTTTGGTCATTGTCAATGACAGATGTATACTTTGGTAGGTCACTGTGCATGGTAGCAATATTGTGCCACTACATATTGAAGGCCTTTGTACTTGCTAACCGATAACTAGTATTCACAAACCATTGTTTCCCCCTCTAACCATTTCTGAGTCGTGTTATGAGTTGTCAAAGTTGACCACAGATAGTGACATTATCTGGTCATGGTCAGTGACACATGCCTACTTTGGTTGGTCATTGTACATGGTAGCCACACGGTGCCACTACTTATTAAAGGTCTTTGTGCTTGCTAGTTGATACCTGGTGTTCCAAAACCATTATTTCCCCCTCTGACAATTTGTCACTCGCACTATGAGTTGTCAACGTTGACCACACACACCGGATTGCTTTGGTCAAAGGCAGTACATATGCCAACTTTGGTCGGTCATTGTGCACGGTAGCCACACTGTGCTACTACTTATTGAAGGTCGTTGTACTTGTTACTTGAAAACTAATATTCCAAAACCATTGTTTCTCCCTCTGACCATTTGTGACTCGTGTTATGGGTTGTGAACGTTGACCACCCATAGTGAAAATCTTTGGTCATGGTCAGTGAAATATGCATAGTCTTGTTGTTTGGTGTGCATGGTAGCCACACCGGCCACTACGCATTGAAGTTCTTTGTCCTCTACAGTCAATACATAGGGTTCCCAAACCATTGTCTCTCCCTCTGACCATTTGTGACTCGTGTTATGAGTTGTCAATGTTTACAACACATAGTGGACTTCTTTGGTCATAGTCATTGACGTATCCATCCTTTGGCTGGTCACTGTGCATGCTAGCCACACCGTGCCACTACTTGCTGAAGGTCCTTGTACTTGCTAGTTGATAACTAGTATTCCCAATCCATTTTGTCCCCCTCTGACTATTTGTGACTTGTGTTATGAGTTTTCAATGTTGACCACACACTGTGAAATTTATTTGTTCATGGTTTGTGGCATATTCCTACTTTCGTCGGTCATTGTGCATGGTATCCACACCGTGCTACTACTTATTGAAGGTTGTTGTACTTGCTAGTTGAAAACTAATATTCTGAAACCATTGTTTTGCCGTGTGACCATTTGTGACTCGTTTTATGGGTTGTGAACATAGACCACCCGTAATGAAATTCCTTGCTCATGGTCAGGGACATATGCTTAGTTTGATTGTTCGGTGTGCACAGTAGCCACACCGTGCCACAACGTATTGAAGTTCTTTGTCCATTCTAGAAGATGTTAAGGGTTCCCAAACCATTGTCCCTCCCTCTTACGATTTGTGACTCGTGTTATGAGTTGTCAATGTTCACCACACATAGTGGACTTCTTTGGTCATAGTCAGTGACGTATGCATCCTTTGGTTGGTCACTGTGCACGATAGCCACACCGTGCCACTACTTGTTGAAGGTCTTTGTACTTGCTTGTTGATAACTAGTATTCCAAACCCATTGTTCCCCCCTTTCACCATTTGTGACTCGTGATATGAATGCTAAACGTTGAGCACACACTATGAAATTCTTTTGGTCATTCTTACTGGAATATGCCTCCTTTTGGTTTCTTATGGTTTCCACGCCGTATCACTACATACTGAAGGTCTTTGTGCTTTCTAGTTTATAGCCAGTGTTCCCAAACTATTTTTACCCCCTCTGACTATCTATGACTCTTGTTGTGAGTTGTCAACGTGGACGACATGAAGTATCATTATTTGATCATGGTCAGTGACATATGCATACATTGGTTGGTCACTGTGCATTGTAGCCACACTGTGGCACTGTATATTGAAGGTCTTTGTACTTGCTAAATGATAGCTTATTGGAATGATGCTCCTCACCATGGCAGGAGTGACCCCAAAAAGGAACACCAAAAAGACAAGCCTTAGTGGCTTAGTGGTTTATGGTGTCCACCTCTAGAGCAGGGGCCCGGGCTCAAGTCCCGCAAGATGAAATTCTGCCCTGCCTCAAGGGAGGTGGAAAACAGATGCTAGGAAGCTAGCTCAACCTCTAGATTTCCTCTTTAAGTTTCTGGAAGGCCAGGTGAGGGTCCAGGAACACCTTCTAGAAGGGGTGACTTGTCCTACAAAGCATCTAGAGGTGTCTAGGTCTTCTGGATACCTTCCCTCCTAATAGAAGCAAGCTGAGGAATATAGGAAGGGGCAGAAGCTTCTAGAGGAGGGAAGGGATGTCTTCCTAGGTGGGAAAAGGACAGCCTACCAAGGAGTACTTTAGAAGCCATAGAATCTGCTAGGAAGCTCCAAATCTGGCATGCTTTGGTGTTCTGGAAAGCTTAGATCAGTGGCTATAAAATTCCACTGCTTGTGGGCCTTGATCAAGTGTACATTGTCAGTCAATTGAGGCCAAAACTATTGCCTCAATCTCTGACCAGTTTTCTTCCATCCTTGGAACCAGTTGCCTCCACAGTTTCACTGTCTTCAAAAACAGTTGGTGGTGTGAACCAGCCACTGATAGGGACCCTCCAGGGTGCACACTCACCCTCAGGCCAACAAAGGGTTATGGGACCACGCCTCTAAGGGGTGCAAAGCCAGCTTGATTTCACGCTTCCAACAGCAAGACATGGTAACCAGCGAGCAAGAGAGCAGCCGTTGTCCTTAAGTTTGATGGGACAGGATTTGCCTTGTGGAGGTGGCAATTTGAGGTCTTCCTCGACGACAAGGGACTGCTTGAGCTCGTAAAAGGTGATGAGACTACTCCGCCGGAGACTGCAACGGCTGAGGTGAAGGAGGCATACAAGAAGCGCAACAAAAAGGCATTGGCGTTTCTTGTGTCCGCGTTATGCCCGCCACAACTTGGGCACATCCAAGGATGCACCCTGGCCACAGAAGCATGGTCAAAACTTTGCTCCATCTACCAGTCAAGCAACCTTGTCCATCAGCTCTTCATCTTCAAACGGCTCGTCACCCTCCGAGCCAACAAAGGCGACAACATCATGGAGATCATGCAGCAGATTGAGTCGCTCGCAGCGGAGTGCGTGGCCACGGGTTGGGAGGTCAACTCTCAGTTGCAAGCTATGATCCTCCTTCTGGCCTTGCCAGACAGTTGGAGTCCCATGATCACAGTCCTTGGTGGCTGGCCTTCCAACGAGCTGAAGTACCCGAAGGTTGCTGAGTACGTGCGCAATGAGTGGATGCGACGTGGCGGTCGAGAGAGTGCAGCGGCATCAACTTCAGCTTACACAGTTCATCCTCAAAGTGTAGGCCGAGGCGACAAGTGGAAGGGTGCCAAACAGGGCACTAAGAAGGGTGACAAGAACGGGGAGTGCTTCAACTGCGGCAAGGAGGGCCACTACGCGCGCAACTGTCCCAAGAAGAAAACAGATTGGTCGTAGCGGGGCGGAAAGAAAGATGAGCACGCCCTTATGGCGAACAACTCCACCAACTTGAAGGATCCGGGAGTTGCCGTCATGGACTCCGGATCAGGCTACCACACGCAATGCAACAAGGCGGCATTTGTCACCTACGGTGCCTCGGAGAGACGCATGACGGTGGCCAATGGAAAAATAGAGGTGGCCGCCGGTGAGGGTAACGTCCGCATTGAGTCAATTGTGGATGGAAAACCTGTCACGAGAACAATCTACGATGTGCTGTATATGCCTAACTTTGGGGCAAACCTGCTCTCCGTCAGCCGCCTTACCGACAAGGGACTTGAGGTGCTCTTCACAAAGAAGGAGGCCATCATCCGCAAAGAGGGCAAAGGTGAGGTGATTGCGCGTGCCAAGAGGGAGGACGACTTGTACCTGCTACGCGCGAAGATCCTCAGCAGCCGGGTGGGGTCCAACGCCGCCAATCTTGCAATGAAGGATGGAGGAGACCTGGACCTATGGCACCGCCGACTCTGCCGCATTTCTCCATCTACAGTGAAGGAGATGGCTAAGAGGGAAGTGGTGCGGGTCTCCAAATCAGCGGCCTTGATGGAACCAAGGAGACCGTGTGTGAGCCATGCATCATTGGCAAATCACCTCGGCAGCCGTTTGTCACCAAGGGGACACGTGCATCGGCAAAACTGGTCGTGGTACACACAGATGCGTGTGGACCGCTTGCAAGCTCCTTCGGCGGAGCTCGCTACTTTGTCACCTTCATCGATGACCACACCCGGAAACTCTACCTCTACCCAATAAAGCAGAAGAGTGAGGTCCTTGCGTGCATACAGGAGTTTGTGGCTGATGTGGAGCGGCAAACAGAGTTGAAGGTGAAGGCGTTCCGGAGTGACAACGACGGTGAATATGCGGGGTGCCTTGGGTGGATGAAGAGCAAGGGGATTGAGTGGCAGAAAACAACTACACACTCCCCACAACAGAATGGGTTGTAGAGAGAGCGAATCGCACAATCCTTAACATGGTGCGATCCATGTTGAGCGACGCTGGCCTTGCACAATGGTATTGGGTGGAGGCGGCAAGGAAAACAACGTACATCATGAATCTCATGCCGACCAAGCCGGTGAAGGACGAGGAGAGCAAGGCGTGGAAGACGCCACAAGAGGTGTGGAGTGGGAGGAAGCCGGTGGTGGGTCACCTCCGCACGTTTAATTGTGTTGCACATGCAATGGTGCAGCCACGTGAGGGACAAAGCAAGCTAGACCCGCGTACCCGCCGGTGTATCTTCCTTGGATATGAGAGCGAAAGCAAGGCGTACCGGCTCTTTGACCCAAGGAGGCAGTAGATTGTGCGGAGTTGCGACGTCACGTTCGACGAGAAAAGCCGTTGGACAGACAAGGAGGCAGGTCTCTCCAAGAGGGGGGAGTGGATGCCACTCGTTGAGGGGGAGACACCGGAGGACGTGAATGAGGGTGACATCCTCGCATCACCACGAACCGGAGAGCATCGCCTGAGGGATGGACGAGCGGCAGACTTTATTCCAGCCAGTTTGGATGAGGAATCCAAAGCACCGGAGATGGACGTGGAGGTGGGGAGTTAACAGATTTCTCCAAGGTCTCCAAGAGAGGGGGAGCAGGCGCTTGGAGAGGATGGCGCCGAAAGGGGACAGCAACAACAACAACCGCCTCAACAGCCCCGCACGAGCAACCGTGTGCAAAGAAGGACAAAAAGGTACGATGCCGACAAGGGCATCTGGACTGGGTTTGCACAAGCCTTCTTCACGCAAGAGAAGCCTCAATCTGTAAAGGAGGCACTGCAGCGGAAGGATGGGGCTGAGTGGGAGGGATCAATAAAATCTGAGCTTGCCTCCACAAGGAGAACGGCACTTGGGAGCTGGTTGACCGGCTAAAGGGCAAGAAAATCATCGGCTCCAAGTGGATCTTCCGGAAGAAGCTCACAAAGGAGGGGAAGGTGGAGCGGTACAAGGCGCAGCTGGTGGCAAAAGGATGTGCCCAGAGAAAAGGGGAGCACTTCAACGAGACCTTTGCACCAGTTGCCAAGTTTACCTCCATCCGTACTATCCTCTCGGTGGCAGCAGCACGCGACTACGAAATCCACCAAATGGACGTGAAAACCGCGTTCCTCAATGGCGACCTGGACAAGAAAGTCTACATGGAGGTGCCAGAGGGGGTGGATGCGCCACAAGGGAAGGTGTGCCAGCTTCGCAGGGCGATCTATGGATTGAAGCAAGCTCTGCTCATGTGGTACCTCGAGATGGATAGTTTCATGGGTGAGCTTGGCTTCAAGCGCTGCGAGGCCGATCACAGCGTGTACGTGCGTAATCAGCCAGGACTCCACCAAATTGTCTTCCTCTACGTGGATGACCTCATCCTTGTGTCTTCGGATGAGGGGGAACTCAAGAGCCTGAAGCAACAGCTTGGCGGCCAGTTCAAGATGACAGACATGGGCGAGCTTGAGTACTACCTCGGCATTGCCATCAAGAGGGACCGCAAAGCACGCACGCTGGAGATGGGTCAAGAAAAATATGCGCAGGAGGTGCTCCGCCGCTACAACATGGAGGAGTGCAACCCCATCGGCACACCTATGACAACGACATGTAAGATGAGCTCGAGCATGGGCCCGAGCACGTAGGACGAGAAGGCAGAGATGGCTGGAGTACCGTACCAGTCCGCAGATGGCAGCATAATGTATGCCATGGTGGCGACGCGGCCTGACCTTGCCTTTGCTGAAGGACAAGTAAGCCGCTATGTTGCTGATCCGGGGCCGCTGCATTGGCAAGCGGTGAAGAGAATCCTCCGCTACTTGAAGGCAACGACACATTCACGACGTGTGTTTGGAGGGGGAGCCCGGACTGACTCCCTCGAGTTGGTTGGCTACTCTGATGCTGACTGGGCAGGTGACGTTGATGACCGCAAGTCAACATCAAGCTATGTTTTTGTGCTTGGTGGTGCAGCAGTGTCTTGGGGAAGCCGGAAGCAGGACAGTGTGGCTCTATCCAGCACTGAGGTGGAGTATATTGCGCTCGCGGAAGCCGCAAAGGAGGCACTATGGCTGCGGCGTATGCTCAAGGAGATTGGGGTGCCGCAAAAGAAGCCAACGGCACTCAATGTTGACAACATGAGTGCCATCGGCCTGACCAAGAACCTTGTGCTACACCGGAGGACCAAGCATATAGAGATCCGGCATCACTTTGCACGAGACCTCGTTGCAAGGGGTGATGTGGTGCTTGTGCACTGCGGCACAAAGCGCATGCTTGCTGATGCCATGACAAAGGCACAACCCAAGGACAGGCATGATGCTACTTGTATGGAGCTTGGGCTTTCCCAAGCCTCTTGAGTTGCAGGCTGAGCATGGACAACTGCCATGGGTGACGCGCAAGGGGGAGATTGTTGGAATGATGCTCCTCACCATGGCAGGAGTGACCCCAAAAAGGAACACCAAAAAGATAAGCCTTAGTGGCTTAGTGGTTAATGGTGTCCACCTCTAGAGCAGGGGCCCGGGCTCAAGTCCCACAAGATGAAATCATGCCCTGCCTCAAGGGAGGTGGAAAATAGATGCTAGGAAGCTAGCTCAACCTCTAGAGTTCCTCTTTAAGTTTCTAGAAGGCCAGGTGAGGGTCCGGGAAGGTGGCACACCTTCTAGAAGGGGTGACTTGTCCTACAAGGCATCTAGAGGTGTCTAGGTCTTCTGGATACCTTCCCTCCTACTAAGAGCAAGCTGAGGAATGTAGAAAGGGGCAGAAGCTTCCAGAGGAGGGAAGGGATGCCTTCCTAGGTGGGAAAAGGACAACCTACCAAGGAGTACTCTAGAAGCCATAGAATCTGCTAGGAAGCTCCAAATCTGGCATGCTTTGGTGTTCTGAAAAGCTTATATCAGTGGCTATAAAATTCAACTGCTTGTGGGCCTTGAACAAGTGTACATTCTCAGTCAATTGAGGCCAAACATATTGCCTCAATCTCTGACCAGTTTTCTGCCATCCTTGGAACCAGTTGCCTCCACAGTTTCAGTGTCTCTAAAAACAGTTGGTGGTGTGAACCAGCCACTGCTAGGGACCCTCCAGGGTGCACAATCACCCTCAGGCCAACATAACTAGTATTCACAAACCATTGTTTCCCCTCCAATCATTTGTGACTCATAATATGAGTTGTCAACGTTGACCACACATAGTGAAATTCTTTGGTCATGGTCAGTGACACATGCCAACTTTGGATGGTCATTGTACATGGTAGCCACACCGTGCCACTACTTACTCAAGGTCCCTATGCTTGCTAGTTGATACCTGATGTTCCCAAACCATTGTTTGCCCCTCTGACCATTTGTGACTCGCATTATGAGTTGTCAACATTGCCACACACAGCTGATTTGTTTGGTCAAACGCAGTACATATACCTACTTTGGTCAGTCATTGTGCATGGTAGCCACACCGTGCTACTACTTATTGAAGGTCGTTGTACTTGATAGTTGAAAACTAATATTCTGAAACCATTGTTTTCCCCCTCTGACCATTTGTGACTCGTGTTATGGGCTGTGAACGTGGACTACCCATGCTGACAATCCTTGCTCATGGTCAGTGACATATGCCTAGTTTGGTTGTTTGGTGTGCATATTAGTCACTCCGTGCCACTACTTACTGCAGCACTTTGTCCTTTCTAGTCGATATATAAGGTTCCCAAACCATTGTCTCTCCCTCTGACCATTTGTGACTCATGTTATGGGTTGTCAATGTTGACCACACATAGTGGACTTCTTTGGTCATAGTCAGTGACGTATGCATCTTTGGTTGGTCACTGTGCACGCAAGCCATACCGCGCTTCTACTTGTTGAAGGAATTTATACTTCCTAGTTGATAACTAGTGTTCCCAGCCCATTGTTTCCCCCTCTGACCAGTTGTGACTCGTGTTATGAGTTGTCAAAGTTGACCACACATAGTGAATTTCTTTGGTCATGGTCAGTGACACATGCCTACTTTGGTTGGACATTGTACATGGTAACCACACCGTACCACTATTTATTGAAGGTCCCTGTGATTTCTAGTTGATACCTGGTGTTCCCAAACCATTATGTCCCCCTCTGACCATTTGTGACTTGTTTTATGAGTAATCAATGTTGACCACACACAGCAGATTTATTTGGTCAAAGGCAGTACATATTGTCAGTCATTGTGCATGGTAGCCACACCATGCTACTACTTATTGCAGGTCAATGTACTTGCTAATTGAAAACTAATATTCTGAAACCATTGTTTCCCCCTCTGAACATTTGTGACTCGTGTTATGGGTTGTGAACGTTGACCACCCATACTGAAATGCTTTGGTCATGGTCAAGGACATATGCCTAGTTTGGTCGTTTGGTGTGCATAGCAGCCATACTGTGCCACTACGTATAAAAGTTCTTTGTCCTTTCTAGTCGATATCTAGGGTTCCAAACTATTGTCTCTCCCTCTAAGCATTTGTGACTTGTGTTATGTGTTTTCAATGTTGACCACACATAGTGGACTTCTTTGGTCATAGTCAGTGATGTATGCATCCTTTGGTTGGTCACTGTGCATGCTAGCCACACCGTGCCACTTCTGGTTGAATGTCTTTGTACCTGATACTTGATAACTAATATTCCCAACCCATTGTTCCCCCCTCTGACCATTTTTGACTCGTGTTATGAGTTAAAAACTTTGACCACACACTGTGAAATTCTGTTGCTCATGGTTAGTGGCATATGCCTACTTTGGTTTGTCACTGTACATGGTTGCCACGCCGTGTCACTACGTGCTGAAGGTCTTTGTGCTTTCTATTTGATAGTCAGTGTTACAAGCCATTGTTACCCCCTCTGACTATCTGTGACTCTTGTTGTGAGTTTTCAGCATGGACCACATGAAGTGGAATTCTTTGGTCATGGTCTGTGACATATGCATTCTTTGGTTGGTCAGTGTACATGGTAGCCACACTGTGCCACTACATAGTGAAGGTCTTTGTACTTGCTAATCGATAACTAGTATTCACAAAGCATTGTTTCCCCCTCTCGTCATTTGTGACTCATGTCGTGAGTTGTCAAAGTTGACCTCACATGGTTACATTCTTTGGTCATGGTCAGTGACACATGCCAACTTTGGTTGGTCATTGTACAAAGTAGCCAAATAGTGCCATTACATACTCAAGGTCCCGGTGCTTGCTAGTTGATACCTGGTGATCCCAAACCATTGTTTCCCCCTCTGACCATTTGTGACCCTTTTTATGAGTTGTCAACGTTACCACACACAGCTGACCTCTTTGGTCAAAGGCAGTACATGTGCCTACTTTGGTCGGTCATCGTGCATGGTAGCCAGACCGTGCTACTACTTATGGAAGGTCATTATACTTGCTAGTTGAGAACTAATATTCCAAAAGCGTTGTTTCCCCCTCCGACCAATTGTGACTTGTGTTATTGGTTGTAAATGTTGACCAACCATACTGAAATTCTTTGGTTACGGGCAGTAACATATGCCTAGCTTGGTTGTTTGGTGTGCATAGTAGCCGCAGCGTACCACTACGTATTGAAGTTCTTTGTCATTTCTAGTCAATACATAGGGTTCCAAAACCATTGTCTCTCCCCCTGACCATGTGTGACTTGTGTTTTGAGTTGTCAATGTTGACCACACATAGTGGACTTCTTTGGTCATAGTCAGTGACGTATCCATCCTTTGGTTGGTCACTGTGCATGCTAGGCACACCGTGCCACTACTTGTTGAAGGTATTTTTACTTGCTAGTTGATAACTAGTGTTCCCAACCCATTGTTTCCCCCTCTAACTCTTTGTGACTCGTGTTATGAGTTTTCAACGTTGACCACAAACTGTGAAATTTGTTTGGTCATGGTTACTGGCATATGCCTACTTTGGGTAGTCACTGTACATGGTTGCCATGCCGTGTCACTACGTACTAAAGTTTGTTGTGATTTCTAGTTGATATCTAGTGTTCCCGAACCATTGTTACCCCCTCTGACTATCTGTGACTCTTTTTTTTAGTTCTCAACGTTGATCACATGAAGTGAAATTCTTTGGTCATGGTCAGTGACATATGCATACTTTGGTTGGTCATTATGCATGGTAGCCACACTGTGCCACTACATATTGAAGATCTTTGTACTTGCTAATCGATAACTAGTATTCACAGAGCATTGTTTCCCCCTTTGATCATTTTTCACTCATGTTATGAGTTGTCAAAGTTGACTTCACATGGTGACATTCTTTGGTCATGGTCAGTGACACATGCCAACTTTGGTTGGTCATTGTACAAAGTAGGCAAATAGTGCCATTACATACTCAAGGTCCCTGTTCTTGCTAGTTGATACCTGGTGCTCCCAAACCATTGTTTACCCCTCTGACCATTTGTGACTCTTATTATGAGTTGTCAACGTTACCACACACAGCTGACTTCTTTGGTCAGAGGCAGTACATGTGCCTACTTTGGTCGGTCATCGTGCATGGTAGCCAGACCGTGCTACTTCTTATGGAAGGTCATTATACTTGCTAGTTGAAAACTAATATTTCGAAAGCATTGTTTCCCCCTCCGACCAATTGTGACTTGTGTTATTGGTTGTGAACGTTGACCACCCAGACTGAAATTCTTTGGTCACGGGCAGTAACATATTCCTAGCTTGGTTGTTTGGTGTGCATCGTAGCCACACCGTACCACTACGTATTGAAGTTATTTGTCCTTTAAAGTCAATACATAGGGTTCCAACACCATTGTATCACCCTCTGACCAACCAAAGGATGCATACGTCACTGACTATGACCAAATAAGTCGACCACATGAAGTGAAATTCTTCGGTCATGGACGATGACATATGCATTTGTTGGATCATTCGTAGCCAGAGCGTGCCACTACTTCTTGAAGGTCCCTGTGCTTGCTAGTTGATACCTCGTGTTCCCAAACCGTTTTTTCTCCCTCTGACCATTTGTGACTCGTAGTATGCGTTGTCAACGTTGACCACACACAGCGGATTTCTGTGGTCAAAGGGAGGACATATGCCTACTTTGCTCAGTCATTGTGCATGGTAGCCACACCGTGCTACTACTTATTCAATGTCATAGTACTTGCTACTTGAAAACTAATACTCCAAAACTATTGTTTGCCCCTCTGACGATTTGTGACTCATATGATGGGTTGTGAATGTTGACCACCCATATTGAAATTCTTTGGTCATGGTCAGTGATATATGCCTAGTTTGGTTATTCCGTGTGCATAGTAGCCACACCGTGCCACTACGTATTGAGGTTCTTTGCACTTTATCGTCGATACATAGGGTTCCCAAACCATTGCCTCTCCCTCTCACCATTTGTGACTCATGTTATGAGTTTTTAATCTTGACCACACACAGCGGATTTCTTTGGTCAAAGGCATTACATATGCCTACTTTGGTCAGTCATTGTGCATGGTAGCCACACTGTGCTACTACTTATTGCAGGTCGTTGAACTTGCTAGTTGAAAACTAATATTCCAAAACCATTGTTTCCCCCTCTGATCATTTGTGACTCGTGTTATGGGTTGTGAAAGTTGACCACTCATACTGAAATTCTTTGGTCATGGGCAGTGACATATGCCTAGTTTGGTTGTTCAGTGTGCATACTAGCCACACCGTACCACTACGTATTGAAGTTCTTTGTCCTTTCTAGTTGATACATAGGGTTCCAAAACCATTGTCTCTCTCTTTGACCATTTGTGACTCGTGTTTTGAGTTGTCAATGTTCACCACACATAGTGGACTTCTTTGGCCATAGTCAATGACGTATGCATCTTTTGGTTGGTCACTATGCATGCTAGCCACTACTTGTTGAAGGTATTTGTACTTCCTAGTTGATAACTAGTGTTCCAAAGCCATTGTTACCTCCTTTGACTATCTGTGACTCTTGTTGTAAGTTGTCAACGTTGACCACATGAAGTGAAATTCTTTGGTCATGGTCAGTGACACATGCATACTTTGGTTGGTCACTGTGCATGGTAGCCACACTGTAATTCACAAACCATTGTTTCCCCCTTTGACCATTAGTGACTCGTGTTATGAGTTGTGAAAGTTGACCACACGTAGTGACATGCATTGGTCATGGTCAGTGACACATGCCTACTTTGGTTGGTCATTGTACATGGTAGCTAGACCGTGCCACTACTTCATGAAGGTCCCTGTGCTTGCTAGTTGATACCTGGTGTTCCCAAACCATTTTCCCTCCTCTGACCATTTGTGACTTGTGTTATGAGTTGTCAACGTTGACCATACACAGCGGATTTCTTTTGTCAAAGGCAGGACATATGCCTACTTTGGTCGGTCATTGTGCATGCTAACCACACCATGCCACTACGTATTCAAGGTCGTTGTACTTGCTACTTGAAAACTAATACTCCGAAACCATTGTTACCCCCTCTGATCATTTGTGACTCGTGTGATGGGTTGTGAACGTTGACCACCCATACTGAAATTCTTTGGTCATGGTCAATGACATATGCCTAGTTTGGTTGTTCCGTGTGCATAGTAGCCACACTGTGCCACTACGTATTGAAGTTCTTAATACTTTATCGTCAATACACAGGGTTTGCGAACCATTGTCTCTCCCTCTGACCAGTTGCCACGCGTGTTATCAATGATGACCACACATAGTGGACTTATTTGGACAAAGTCAGTGACGTATGCATCCTTTGGCTGGTCAATGTGCACGCTAGCCACACCGTGCCACTACTTGTTGAAGGTCTTTGTACTTGCTACTTGATAGCTAGTGTTCCCAACCCATTGTTTCCCCCTCTGACCATCTGTGACTCGTGTTATGAGTGTTTAAAGTTGACCACACATTGTGTCATTTGTTTGGTCATGGTTAGTGGCATATGCCTACTTTGGTTTTTCATTGTACATGGTTACCACGTCTTTTCACTATGTAATGATGGTCTTTGTACTTTCTAGTTGATAGCCAGTGTTCCCAACCCATTATTACCCCCTCTGACTATCCGTGACTCTTGTTGTGAGTTTTCAACATTGAACACATGAAGTGGAATTCTTTTGTCATGATTAGTGACATATGCATACTTTGGTTGGTCACTGTGCATGGCAGCCACACTATGCCACTACGTATTGAAGGTCTTTGTACTTGCTAATCCACAACTCTTATTAAAAAACCATTGTTTTCCCCTCTGACCATTTGGGACTCGTGTTATGAATTGTCAAAGTTGACCCCACATAGTGACATTCGTTGCTCATGGTAAGTGACACATGCCTACTTAGGATGGTCATTGTACATGGTAGCCATACCATGCCACTACTTGTTGAATGTCCCTGTGCCTGCTAGTTGATACCTAGTGTTCCCACACCATTGTTTCACCCTCTGGCCATTTTTGACTTGTATTATGAGTTGTCAACGTTGACCACACACAGCAGATTTCTTTGGTCAAAGACAGTACATATTCCTACTTTGGTCGGTCATTGAGCATAGTAGCCACACCGTGCTACTACTCATTGGAGGTCGTTGTACTTGCTAGTTGAAAACAAAAACCCCAAAACCATTGTTTTCCCCCTCTCACCATTTGTGACTCGTGTCATGGGTTGTGAACGTTGACCACCCATACTGAAATTCTTTGGTCATGGTCAGTGACATATGCCTAGTTTGGTTGTTCGGTGTGCATAGTAGCCATATCGTGGTACTACCTATTGAACTTCTTTGCCCCTTCTAGTCAATACATAGGGTTCCCAACCCATTGTCTCTCCCTCTGTCCATTTGTGACTTGTGTTATGAGTTGTCAATGTTGACCACACATAGTGGACTTCTTCGGTCATAGTCAGTGACATATGCATCCTTTAGTTGGTCACCGTGCACAATAGCCACACCGTGCCACTACTTGTTAAAGGTCTTTGCACTTGCTAGTTGATAACTAGTGTTCCAAACCCAGTGTTTCCCCCTCTGATCATCTGTGACTCGTGTTATGAGTTCTCAACGTTGACCACACACTGTGAAATTCTTTTGGTCATGGATAGTGGCATATGCCTACTTTGGTTTGTTACTGTACATGGTTGCCACACCGTGTCACTATGTATTGAAGATCTTTGTGCTTTCTAGTTGATAGCCAGTGTTCCCAAACCAGTGTTACCCCCTTTGCCTATCTGTGACTCTTGTTGTGAGTTGTCGACATTGACCACATGAAGTGAAAATCTTTGGTCATGGTCAGTTATAGATGCATACTTTGGTTGGTCACTGTGCATGGTAGCACCACTGTGCCACTACATATTGAAGGTCTTTGTACTTGCTAACCAATAACTAGTATTCACGATCCATTGTTTCCCCCTTTCACCATTTGTGACTCGTGTTATGAGCTGTCAAAATTGACCACACATAGTAACATTCTTCGGTCATGCTCAGTGACACATGCCTACTTTGGTTGGTCATTGTAGATGGTAGCCACACCGTGCCACTACTTATTGAACGTCCATGTGCTTGTTTGTTGATACCTGGTGTTCCGAAACCATTGTTTCCCTCTCTGACCATTTGTGACTCGTATTATGAGTTGTCAATGTTGACCACACATAGTGGACTTATTTGGTCAAAGTCAGTGACGTATGCATCCTTTGGCTGGTCAATGTGCACGCTAGCCACACCGTGCCACTACTTGTTGAAGGTCTTTGTACTTGCTACTTGATTACTAGTGTTCCCAACCCATTTTTTCCCCCTCTGACCATCTGTGACTCGTGTTATGAGTGTTCAACGTTGACCACACATTGTGCAATTTGTTTGGTCATGGTTAGTGGCATATGCCTACTTTGGTTTGTCATTGTACATGGTTGCCACGTCTTTTCACTACGTACTGATGGTCTTTGTACTTTCTAGTTGATAGCCAGTGTTCCCAACCCATTGTTACCCCCTCTAACTATCTGTGACTCTTGTTGAGAGTTCTGAACATTGACCACATGAAGTGGAATTCTTTGGTCATGATTACTGACATATGCATACTTTGGTTGGTCACTGTGCATGGCAGCCACACTATGCCACTACATATTGAAGGTCTTTGTACTTTCTAATCCATAACTATTATTCAAAAACCATTGTTTTCCCCTCTGACCATTTGTGACTCGTGTTGTGAACTGTCAAAGTTGACCCCACATAGTGACATTCTTTGCTCATGGTGAGTGACACATGCCTACTTTGGTTGGTCATTGTACATGGTAGCCATACCGTGCCACTACTTATTGAATGTCCCTGTGCCTGCTAGTTGATACCTAGTGTTCCCATACCATTGTTTCACCCTCTGACCATTTGTGACTTGTATTATGAGTTGTCAACGTTGACCACACACAGCGGATTTCTTTGGTCAAAGGCAGAACATATACCTACTTTGGTCGGTCATTGTGCATAGTAGCCACACCGTGCTACTACTTATTGGAGGTCGTTGTACTTGCTAGTTGAAAACAAAAACCCCGAAACCATTATTTTCCCCCTCTCACCATTTGTGAGTCGTGTCATGGGTTGTGAACGTTGACCACCCATACTGAAATTCTTTGGTCATGGTCAGTGACATATGCCTAGTTTGGTTGTTCGGTGTGCATAGTAGCCATATCGTGGTACTACCTATTGAACTTCTTTGCCCCTTCTAGTCAATACATAGGGTTCCCAACCCATTGTCTCTCCCTCTGTCCATTTGTGACTTGTGTTATGAGTTGTCAATGTTGACCACACATAGTGGAATTCTTCGTTCATAGTCAGTGACGTATGCATTCTTTGGTTGGACACTGTGCACGCTAGCCACACCGTGCCACTACTTGTTAAGGGTCTTTGTCCTTGCTAGTTGATAACTAGTGTTCCAAACCCACTGTTTCCCCCTCTTATCATCTGTGACTCGTGTTATGAGTTTTCAACGTTGACCACACACTGTGAAATTCTTTTGGTTATGGATAGTGGCATATGCCTACTTTGGTTTGTTACTGTACATGGTTGCCACACCATGTCACTATGTATTGAAGATCTTTGTGCTTTCTAGTTGATAGCCAGTGTTCCCAAACCATTGTTACCCCCTTTGCCTATCTGTGACTCTTGTTGTGAGTTGTCGACGTTGACCACATGAAGTGAAAATCTTTGGTCATGGTCAGTTATAGATGCATACTTTGGTTGGTCACTGTGCATGGTAGCACCACTGTGCCACTACATATTGAAGGTCTTTGTACTTGCTAACCAATAACTAGTATTCACGATCCATTGTTTCCCCCTTTCACCATTTGTGACTCGTCTTATGAGCTGTCAAAATTGACCACACATAGTAACATTCTTCGGTCATGCTCAGTGACACATGCCTTCTTTGGTTGGTCATTGTAGATGGTAGCCACACCGTGCCACTAGTTATTGAACGTCCATGTGCTTGTTAGTTGATACCTGGTGTTCCGAAACCATTGTTTCCCTCTCTGACCATTTGTGACTCGTATTATGAGTTGTCAATGTTGACCACACATAGTGGACTTATTTGGTCAAAGTCAGTGACGTATGCATCCTTTGGCTGGTCAATGTGCACGCTAGCCACACCGTGCCACTACTTGTTGAAGGTCTTTATACTTGCTACTTGATAACTAGTGTTTCCAGCCCATTGTTTCCCCCTCTGATCATCTGTGACTCGTGTTATGAGTGTTCAACGTTGACCACATATTGTGCAATTTGTTTGGTCATGGTTAGTGGCATATGCCTACTTTGGTTTGTCATTGTACATGGTTTCCACGTCTTGTCACTACGTACTGATGGTCTTTGTACTTTCTAGTTCATAGCCAGTGTTCCCAACCCATTACTACCCCCTCTGACTATCCATGACTCTTGTTGTGAGTTTTCAACATTGACCACATGAAGTGGAATTCTTTGGTCATGATTAGTGACATATGCATACTTTGGTTGGTCACTGTGCATGGCAGCCACACTATGCCACTACATATTGAGGGCCTTTCTACTTTCTAATCCATAACTATTATTCACAAACCATTGTTTTCCCCTCTGACCATTCGTGACTTGTGTTATGAATTGTCAAAGTTGACCCCACATAGTGACATTCTTTGCTCATGGTGAGTGACACATGCATACTTTGGTTGGTCATTGTACATGGTAGCCATACCGTACCACTACTTATTGAATGTCTCTGTGCCTGCTAGTTGATACCTAGTGTTCCCACACCATTGTTTCACCCTTTTACCATTTGTGACTTGTATTATGAGTTGTCAACGTTGACCACACACAGCGGATTTCTTTCATCAAAGGCAAAACATATACCTACTTTGGTTGGTCATTGTGCATAGTAGCCACACCGTGCTACTACTTATTGGAGGTTTTTGTACTTTCTAGTTGAAAACAAAAACCCCAAAACCATTGTTTTCCCCCTCTCACCATTTGTGACTCGTGTCATGGGTTGTGAACGTTGACCACCCATACTGAAATTCTTTGGTCATGGTCAGTGACATATGCCTGGTTTGGTTGTTCGGTGTGCATAGTAGCCATATCGTGGTACTACCTATTGAACTTCTTTGCCCCTTCTAGTCAATACATAGGGTTCCCAACCCATTGTCTCTCCCTCTGTCCATGTGTGACTTGTGTTATGAGTTGTCATTGTTGACCACACTTAGTGGACTTCTTCGGTCATAGTCAGTGCCGTATGCATCCTTTGGTTGGACACTGTGCACGCTAGCCACACCGTGCCACTACTTGTAAAAGGTCATTGTCCTTGCTAGTTGATAACTAGTGTTCCAAACCCACTGTTTCCCCCTCTGATCATGTGTGACTCGTGTTATGAGTTTTCAACGTTGACCACACACTGTGAAATTCTTTTGGTCATGGATAGTGGCATATGCCTACTTTGGTTTGTTACTGTACATGGTTTCCACACCGTGTCACTATGTATTGAAGATCTTTGTGCTTTCTAGTTGATAGCCAGTGTTCCCAAACCATTGTTACCCCCTTTGCCTATCTGTGACTCTTGTTGTGAGTTGTCGACGTTGACCACATGAAGTGAAAATCTTTGGTCATGGTTAGTTATAGATGCATACTTTGGTTGGTCACTGTGCATGGTAGCACCACTGTTCCACTACATATTGAAGGCCTTTGTACTTGCTAACCAATAACTAGTATTCACGATCCATTTTTTCCCCCTTTCACCATTTGTGACTCGTGTTATGAGCTGTCAAAATTGACCACACATAGTAACATTCTTCGGTCATGCTCAGTGACACATGCCTACTTTGGTTGGTCATTGTACATGGTAGCCACACCGTGCCACTACTTATTGAACGTCCATGTGCTTGTTAGTTGATACCTGGTGTTCCGAAACCATTGCTTCCCTCTCTGACCATTTGTAACTCGTATCATGAGTTGTCAATGTTGACCACACATAGTGGACTTATTTGGTCAAAGTCAGTGACGTATGCATCCTTTGGCTGGTCAATGTGCACGCTAGCCACACCGTGCCACTACTTGTTGAAGGTCTTTGTACTTGCTACTTGATAACTAGTATTCCCAACCCATTTTTTCCCCCTCTGACCATCTGTGACTCGTGTTATGAGTGTTCAACGTTGACCACACATTGTGCAATTTGTTTGGTCATGGTTAGTGGCATATGCCTACTTTGGTTTGTCATTGTACATGGTTGCCACGTCTTTTCACTACGTACTGATGGTCTTTGTACTTTCTAGTTGATAGCCAGTGTTCCCAACCCATTGTTACCCCCTCTGACTACCTGTGACTCTTGTTGTGAGTTCTGAACATTGACCACATGAAGTGGAATTCTTTGGTCATGATTACTGACATATGCATACTTTGGTTGGTCACTGTGCATGGCAGCCACACTATGCCACTACATATTTAAGGTCTTTGTACTTTCTAATCCATAACTATTATTCAAAAACCATTGTTTTCCCCTCTGACCATTTGTGACTCGTGTTGTGAACTGTCAAAGTTGACCCCACATAGTGACATTCTTTGCTAATGGTGAGTGACACATGCCTACTTTGGTTGGTCATTGTACATGGTAGCCATACCGTGCCACTACTTATTGAATGTCCCTGTGCCTGCTAGTTGATACCTAGTGTTCCCATACCATTGTTTCACCCTCTGACCATTTGTGACTTGTATTATGAGTTGTCAACGTTGACCACACACAGCGGATTTCTTTGGTCAAAGGCAGAACATATACCTACTTTGGTCGGTCATTGTGCATAGTAGCCACACCGTGCTACTACTTATTGGAGGTCTTTGTACTTGCTAGTTGAAAACAAAAACCCCGAAACCATTATTTTTCCCCTCTCACCATTTTTGACTCGTGTCATGGGTTGTGAACGTTGACCACCCATACTGAAATTCTTTGGTCATGGTCAGTGACATATGCCTAGTTTGGTTGTTCGGTGTGCATAGTAGCCATATCGTGGTACTACCTATTGAACTTCTTTGCCCCTTCTAGTCAATACATAGGGTTCCCAACCCATTGTCTCTCCCTCTGTCCATTTGTGACTTGTGTTATGAGTTGTCAATGTTGACCACACATAGTGGAATTCTTCGTTCATAGTCAGTGACGTATGCATTCTTTGGTTGGACACTGTGCACGCTAGCCACACCGTGCCACTACTTGTTAAATGTCTTTGTCCTTGCTAGTTTATAACTAGTGTTCCAAACCCACTGTTTCCCCCTCTTATCATCTGTGACTCGTGTTATGAGTTTTCAACGTTGACCACACACTGTGAAATTCTTTTGGTCATGGATAGTGGCATATGCCTACTTTGGTTTGTTACTGTACATGGTTGCCACACCGTGTCACTACGTATTGAAGGTCTTTGTGCTTTCTAGTTGATAGCCAGTGTTCCCAAACCATTGTTACCCCCTTTGCCTATCTGTGACTCTTGTTGTGAGTTGTCGACGTTGACCACATGAAGTGAAAATCTTTGGTCATGGTCAGTTACAGATGCATACTTTGGTTGGTCACTGTGCATGGTAGCACCACTGTGCCACTACATATTGAAGGTCTTTGTACTTGCCAACCAATAACTAGTATTCACGATCCATTGTTTCCCCCTCTCACCATTTGTGACTCGTGTTTTGAGCTGTCAAAAGTGACCACACATAGTAACATTCTTCGGTCATGCTCAGTGACACATGCCTACTTTGGTTGGTCATTGTACATGGTAGCCACACCGTGCCACTACTTATTGAATGTCCATGTGCTTGTTAGTTGATACCTGGTGTTCCGAAACCATTTTTTCCCTCTTTGACCATTTTTGACTCGTATTATGAGTTGTCAATGTTGACCACTCATAGCGGACTTCTTCGGTCATAGTCAGTGACGTATGCATCCTTTGGTTAGTCACTGTGCACGCTTGCCACACCGTGCCAATACTTGCTGAAGGTCTTTGTACTTGCTAGTAGATAACTAGTGTTCCCAATCGATTGTTTCCCCCTCTAACTATTTGTGAATCTTGTTATGAGTTTTCAACGTTGAACACACACTGTGAAACTCTTTTGGTCGTGGTTAGTGGCATATGCCTACTTTGGTTTGTCACTGTACATGGTTGCCACGCCGTGTCACTACGTACTGATGGTCTTTGTGCTTTCTAGTTGATAGCCAATGTTCAAAACCATTGCTACCCCATCTGACTATCTGTGACTCTTGTTGTGAGTTGTCAACATGGACCACATGAAGTGGAACTCTTTGGTCATGGTCAGTGACATATTCCTACTTTGATTGGTCACTGTGCATGGTAGCCACAGTTTGCCACTACATAGTGAGGGTCTTTCTACCTGCTAATTGATACCTAGTATTCACAACCCATTGTTTCTTCCTCTGATCAGTTGTGACTCATGTTATGAGCTGTCAAAGTTGACCACACATAGTGACATTCTTTGGTGATGGTCAATGACACAAGCCAACTTTGGTTGGTCATTGTACATGGTAGCCATGCCGTGCAACTACTTACTCAAGGTCCCTATGCTTGCTAGTTGATACCTGGTGTTCCCAAACCATTATTTCCCCCTCTGACCATTTGTGAGTCGTATTATAAGTTGTCAACGTTGCCACACACAGCTGACATCTTTGGTCAAAGGCAGTACATGTACCTACTTTGGTCTGTTATTGTGCATGGTAGCCACACCGTGCTACTACTTATTGAAGGTTGTTATACTTGCTAGTTGAAAACTAGTATTCCAAAACCATTGCTTCCCCCTTCGACCAATTGTGACTCGTGTTATGGGTTGTGAACGTTGACCACCCATACTGAAATTCGTTGCTCATGGGAAGTAACATATGCCTAGTTTGGTTGTTTGGTTGTTTGGTTCTTTGTTTGGTTGTTTGTTTGGTTGTTTTGTGTGCATAGTAGCCACACCGTACCACTACGTATTGAAGTTGTTTGTCCTTTCTAGTCGATACAAAGGGTTTTAAAACCATTGTCTCTCCCTCTAACCATGTGTAGCTCGTGTTATGAGTTGCCAATGTTGACCACACATAGTAGACTTATTTGGTCATAGTCAGTGACTTATGCATCCTTTGGTTGGTCAATGTGCACGCTAGCCACACCGTGCCACTACTTGTTGAGCGTATTTGTACTAGCTAGTTGATAAGAAGTGTTCCAAACCCATTATTTCCCCCTCTGACTATTTGTGACTCGTGTTATGAGTTTTCAACGTTGACCACACACTGTGAAATTCTTTTGGTCATGGTTATTGGCATATGCCTACTTTGGTTTGTCACTGTACATGGTTTCCAGACCGTGTCACTACGTACTGAAGGTCTTTGTGCTTTCTAGTTCATAGCCAGTGTTCCCAAGCCATTGTTACCCCCTTTGACTATCTATGACTCTTGTTGTGAGTTGTCAACGTTGACCACATGAAGTGAAATTCTTTGGTCATGGTCAGTGACATATGCATACTTTGTTTGGTCACTGTGCATGGTAGCCACACTGTACCTCTACATATTGGAGGTCTTTGTACTTGCTAACTGATAACTAGTATTCACAAACCATTGTTTCCCCCCCTGACCGTTTGTGGCTCGTGCTATGAGTTGTCGAAGTTGACCACACATAATGACATTCTTTGGTCATGGTCAGTGACACATGTCTACTTTGGTTGGTCATTCTACATGGTAGCCACAACGTGCCACTGCTTATTGAAGGTCCATGTGCTTGCTAGTTGATACCTGATGTTCCTAAAACATTGTTCCCCCATCTGGCCATTTGTGACTCAATTTATGAGCTGCCAACGTTGACCACACACAGCGGATTTCTTTGGTCAAAGGCAGTACATATGCCTATTTCGGTTGGTCATCGTGCATGGTAGCCACACCGTGATACTACTTATTGAAGGTCTTTGTACATGCTAGTTGAAAACAAACATTATGAAACCATTGTTTTCTCCCTCTGACCATTTGTGACTCGTGGTATACGCTGTGAACGTTGACCACCCATGCTCAAATTCTTTGGTCATGGTCAGTGACATATGCCTAGTTTGGTTGTCGGTGTGTATAATAGCCACACCGTGCCACTACGTATTGAAGTTCTTTGTCCTTTCTAGTCAATACATAGGGTTCCCAAACCATTGTCTCTCCCTCTAACCATGTTTGACTCGTGTTATGAGTCGTCAATGTTGACCACACATAGTAGACTTCTTTGGTCATAGTCAGTGACGTATGCATCCTTTGGTTGGTCAATATGTACGCTAGCCACACCGTGCCAGTACTTGTTGAGCATGTTTGTTCTTGCTAGTTGATAACAAGTGTTCCCAACCCAATGTTTCCCCCTCTGATTATTTTTTACTCGTGTTATGAGTTTTCGACGTTGACCACACACGGTGAAATTCTTTTGGTAATGGTTATTGGCATATGCCTACTTTGGTTTGTCACTGAACATGGTTTCCACACCGTGTCACTATATACTGAAGGTCTTTGTGCTTTCTAGTTGATACCCAGTGTTCCCAAGCCATTGTTACCCCCTTTGAAAATCTATGACTCTTGTTGTGAGTTGTCAACGTTGACCACATGAAGTGAAATTCTTTGGTCATTGTCAGTGACAGATGCATACTGTGGATGGTCACTGTGCATGGTAGCCACACTGTGCCACGCCATATTGGAGGTCTTTGTACTTGCTAATTGGTAACTAGTATTCACAAACCATTGTTTTCCCCTCTGACCATTTGTGCCTCGTGCTATGAGTTGTCAAAGTTGACCACACATAGTGACATTCTTTGGTCATGGTCAGTGACACATGTCTACTTTGGTTGGTCATTCTACATGGTAGCCACAACGTGCCACTGCTTATTGAAGGTCCATCTGCTTGCTAGTTGATACCTGATATTCCTAGAACATTGTTCCCCCATCTGGCCATTTGTGACTCATTTTATGAGCTGCCAACGTTGACCACACACAGCGGATTTCTTTGGTCAAAGGAAGTACATATGCCTATTTCGGTCGGTCATTGTGCATGGTAGTCACACCGTGATACTACTTATTGAAGGTCGTTGTACTTGCTACTTGAAAACAAACATTGTGAAACCATTGTTTTCTCCCTCTGACCATTTGTGACTCGTGGTATACGCTGTGAACCTTGACCACCCATGCCCAAATTCTTTGGTCATGGTCAGTGACATATGCCTAGTTTGGTTGTCGGTGTGTATAATAGCCACACCGTGCCACTACGTATTGAAGTTCTTTGTCCTTTCTAGTCAATACATAGGGTTCCCAAACCATTGTCTCTCCCTCTAACCATGTTTGACTCGTGTTATGAATTGTCAATGTTGACCACACATAGTAGACTTCTTTGGTCATAGTCAGTGACGTATGCATCCTTTGGTTGGTCAATATGTACGCTAGCCACACCGTGCCAGTACTTGTTGAGCATGTTTGTTCTTGCTAGTTGATAACAAGTGTTCCCAACCCAATGTTTCCCCCTCTGATTATTTTTTACTCGTGTTATGAGTTNGACCATTTGTGACTCGTGGTATACGCTGTGAACCTTGACCACCCATGCCCAAATTCTTTGGTCATGGTCAGTGACATATGCCTAGTTTGGTTGTCGGTGTGTATAATAGCCACACCGTGCCACTACGTATTGAAGTTCTTTGTCCTTTCTAGTCAATACATAGGGTTCCCAAACCATTGTCTCTCCCTCTAACCATGTTTGACTCGTGTTATGAATTGTCAATGTTGACCACACATAGTAGACTTCTTTGGTCATAGTCAGTGACGTATGCATCCTTTGGTTGGTCAATGTGCACGCTTGCCACACCGTGCCACTACGTGTTGAGCGTATTTGTACTTGCTAGTTGATAACTAGTGTTCCCAATCCATTATTTCCCCCTCTGACTATCTGTGACTCGTGTTATGAGTTTTCAAGGTTGACCACACACTGTGAAATTCTTTTGGTCATGGTTATTGGCATATGCCTACTTTGGTTTGTCACTATACATGGTTGCCACGCCGTGTAACTACGTACTGAAGGTCTTTGTGCTTTCTGGTTGATAGCCAGTGTTCCCAAACCATCGTTACCTCCTGTGACTATCTATGACTCTTGTTGTGAGTTGTCAACGTTGACCACATGAAGTGAAATTCTTTGGTCATGGTCAGTGACATATGCATACTTTGGTTGGTCACTGTGCATGGTAGCCACACTGTGCCTCTACATATTGGAGGTCTTTGTACTTGCTAGTCGATAACTAGTATTCAGAAACCATTGTTTCCCCTCTGACCATTTGTGACTCATGTTATGAGTTGTCAAAGTTGATCACACATAGTGACATTCTTTGGTCATGGTCAGTGAGACATGCCTACTTTGGTTGGTCATTCTACATGGTACCACACCGTGCCACTACTTATTGAAGGTCCATGTGCTTGCTAGGTCATACCTGGTGTTCCGAAACCATTGTTTTCCCTTTGACCATTTGTGACTCGTATTATGAGTTGTCAACGTTGACCACACACAGCGGATTACATTGGTCAAAGGCAGTACATACATCTACTTTGGTCGGTCATTGTGCATGGTAGCCATGATGTGCTACCATTTACTAAAGGTTTTTATACTTGCTAGTTGAAAACTAATATTCCGAACCCATTGTTTCCCCCTCTGGTCATTTGTGACTCGTCTCATGGGTTCTAAACATTGACCACCCATACTGAAATTCTTTTGTCATGGTCAGTGACATATGCCTAGTTTGGTTATTCGGTGTGCATAGTAGCCACAGTGTGCCACTACATATTGAAGTTCATGTCTCTTGGTTTGTCACACCGTGTCATTACACACTGAAGGTCGTTTTGCTTTCTAGTTGATAGCTTGTGTTTCCAACCCATTATTACCCCCTCTGACTATCTGCGTCTCTTGTTGTGCGTTGTCAACGTTGACCACATTAAGTGGATTTATTTGGTCATGGTCAGTGACATATGCATACTTTGGTTGGTCACCCTGCATGGTAGCCACACTGTGCCACTACATATTGGAAGTCTTTGTACTCGCTCATCATTTACTAGTATTCACAAACCATTGTTTCCCCCTCTGACCACTTGTTACTCGCGTTACGAGTTGTCAAAGTTGACCACACATAGTGCGATCTTTGGTCATGGTCAGTGACACATGCCTACTTTGGTTGGTCATGGTAGCCACACTGTGCCACTACTTATAGAATGTCCTTGTGCTTGCTAGTTGATACCTGGTGTTCCCAACCCATTGTTTCACCCTCTGACCATTTGTGACTTGTATTATCAGTTGTCAACGTTGACCACACACAGCCGATTTCTTTGGTCAAAGGAAATGCATATGCCTACTTTGGTCGGTGATTGTGCATGGTAGCCACACCGTGCTACTACTTATTGAAGGTCGTTGTTCTTGCTACTTGACGCAACTAGGACACAACTACGGCACAACAAGGGCGCAACTTGTTCGTAGCTAGTGCCCAACTGAGGAGAAAATAGGGCAAAACTTGAGCGAAGTATGGCGCAAGTAGGGCGCAAGTAGGGCGCAACTAGGGCGCACGTAGGGCGCAACTAGGTCGCAAGTAGGGCGGAAGTAGGGAGCAACTAGGACGCAACTAGGGAGCAACCAGGGCGTAGCTAGTGCCCAACAGAGTCGCAACTAGGGTGCAAGTTGGGCGCAATTAAGGCGCAAGTAGGGTGCAACTAGGGCGCAACTAGGGCACAACTAGGTTGCAACTAGGGCGTAACTAGGGCCCAAGTAGGACGCACGTAGGCTGCAACTAGGGCGCAGCTAGGGCACATTTCTGGCGCAAGCAGGGTGCAACTAGGGAACAACTAGGGCACAACTAGGGCACAACTTGGGCGCGACTAGGGCGCATCTAGGGTGCAACTAGAGCGCAAGTAGGGTGCAAGTAGGGCGCAAGTAGGGCCCAATCAGGACGTAACTAGTGCGCAACTAGGGCGCAACTAGGACACAACTAGGCCGCAACCAGGGCGCAACTAAGGCGCAACTAAGGCACAAGTAGGGTGGAAGTAGGGCGTAACTAGGGCGTAACTAGGGTGCAACTAGGGCGTAGCTCATGCCTAACTGGGGCGCAACTAGGATGCAAGTCGGGCGCAAGTAGGACGCAAGTAGGATGCAACCAGGGCACAGGTAGGGCGTAATTAGGACGCAACTAGGGTGCAACTAGGGCACAACTAGGACGCAACAGGGCGCAACTAGGGTGCAAGTAGGGCGCAATTAGGGCGAAACTTGGATGCAACTAGGGTACAAGTACGGTGCAAGTAGGGCGCAAGTAGGGCACAAGTAAGGCATAACTAGGGCGTAACTAGGGCACAAGTATGGTGCAAGTTGGGCACAACTTGGGACCAACAAGGGCGCAACTACGGTGCAACTAGAACCCAACTAGGGCATAGCTCGTGCCCAACTGAGGCGCACCTAGGACGCAACTATGGTGCAACTAGGGTGCAAGTAGGGCGTAAGTAGGACGTAAGTGGGGTGCAACTAGAGAAAATCTAGGGCGTAACTAGGGAGTAACTAGGGCACAACTATGACGCAAGGAGGGTGCAATTGGGGCGCAACTAGGGCGCAAGTAGGGCGCAACTAGGGCACTACTAGGACACAACTAGGGTGCAACTAGGGCGCAACTAGGGCGCAACTAGGCCGTAGCTGGTGCCCAACTGAGGCGCAACTTGGGGGGGCAACTAGGGCATAGCTAGGAAGCAAGAAGGGTGCAACTAGGGCGCAACAAGGGCACAACTATGGTGCAACTAGGGCGTAGCTAGTGTCTAACTGAGGCGGATCTAGGGCGCAACTAGGGCGTAACTAGGGCGTAACTAGGACGCAAGTAGGGTGCAAGTAGGGCTCAAGTAGGGTGCAACTAGGGCGCAAGTAGGGCGCAACTAGGGCGTAGTTAGTGTCCAACTGAGGTGCATATAGGGCGCAACTAGGGCGGAACTAGGGTCCAACTAGGGCGCAAGTACGGCATTAGTAAGGCGCAACAAGGGCGCAACTAGGGCAAAACTAGGACGCAACTAGGGCGCAACTAGGACGCAACTAGGGCTTAGCTAGTACCCTACTGAGGTACAGCTAGGACACAACAAGGGCGCAACTAGGGCGTAAGTAGCGCACAACTAGGGCGAATCCAGGGTGCAACTAGGACGCAACTAGGGCGTAGCTAGTGTCCAACTGAGGAGCAACTAGGGCGCATGTAGTGCGCATGTGGGATCCAACTATGACGCAAGTAGGATGTAACTAGGGCGTAGCTAGTACCCAACAAAGGCGCAACTAGGGCGCAATTAGGGTGCAACTAGGGCGTAACTAGGGCGTAAGTAGGACACAAATAGGGTGCAATTAGGGTGCAACTAGGACGCAACTAGTGCGCAACTAGGATGCAAGTAGGGTACAAGTAGGGCGTAACAAGGGTGCAACTAGGGTACAACTAGGGCGCAAGGAGGACGCAAGTAGGGCGCAAGAAGGACGCAAGTAGGGCGCACCTAGGACGCAACTAGGGCACAATTAGGACGCAAGTAGGGCGTAACTAGGGTACAACAAAGGCATAGCTTGTGTCCAACTGAGGCGCAACTAGGGCGCAACTAGGGCACAACTAGGGCACAAGTAGGGCGCAAGTGGGGCGCAAGTATGGGACAATTAGTGCGTAACTAGGGCGCAACTATGGCACAACTAGGGCGTAGCTAGTGTCCAACTGCGATGTAACTAGGGTACAACCACGGCACAAGTAGGGTGCAAGTAGAGTGCAACTAGGGTGCAACTAGGGCCCAACTAGGGCATAAGTAGGGCACAAGTAGGGTGAAACTAGGGCGTAACAAGGGTACAACAAGGGTGCAAGTAGGACGCATGGAGGGTGGAATTTTGGGTGCAACTAGGGCACAACTAGGGGGCAAGTAGGCCACAAATTGGGCGCAACTACGGTGTAACTAGGACACAACTAGGACGTAACTAGTACCCAACTCAGGCGCAACTAGGACGCAAATAAAGTGCACGTAGGGTGCAAGTAGGGCGCAAGAAGGGTGCAACTAGGGCGCAAGTACGACGCATGTAGGGCGCAACTAGGGTGCAACTAGGGCGCAACTAGGGCATAGCTAGTGCCCAACTGAGGCGCAGCTCGGGCGCAACAGAGGCGTAAGTAGGGCACAATTAGGACGAAAGTAGGGTATAACTAGGGCACAATTAGGGCGCAACTAAGGCGCAACTAGGACACAACTAGGGCGCAAGTAGGGCGCAGGTAGGGTGCAAGTAAGGCGCAACTAGGGCGCAAGTGGGGCGCAAGTAGGGTACAACTAGGGCGTAACTAGGACACAACTAGGGCGTAAGTATGTTACAAATAGGACGTAACTAGGGTGCAACTAGGGCGCAACTAGGGCGCGAGCAGGGTGCAAGTAGGACGCAACTAGGGCGCAACTAGGATGCAACTTGGGCGCAACTAGGATGTAGCTAGTGCCCTACTGAGGCGTAACTAGGGTGCAACAAGGGGGCAAGTAGGGCACAAGTAGGGCGCAAGTAGGGTGCAACTAGAGCACAAGTAGGGCGCAATTTGGATGTAACTAGGGTGCAACTGGGACGCAACTAGGACGTAGCTAGTACCCAACTGAGGTGCAACTAGGGTACAAGTAGGGCGCAACTAGGACGCAACTAGGGTGCAAGTAGGACGCAACTTGCAACTAGGGCGCAACTAGGGCGCAACTAGGGCTCAACTAGGGCGCAAGTAGGGCGCAAGTAGGGCGCAAGTAGGGCACAACTAGGGTATAACTAGGGTACAACTAAGGCGCGAGGAGGGTGCAAGTAGGGCGCAAGTAGGGCGCAACTAGGGTGCAACAAGGGCGCAACTAGGGCGCAAGTAGGGGCCAAGTAGGGCGCAAATAGGGCGCAATTAGGGTGCAACTAGGGCGCAACCAGGGTGCAACTAGGGTGTAAAACAGGGCGTAGCTTGTGCCCAAATAGGCGCAACAAGGGCGCAACTGAGTTATGGTTAATCATCCCAAATTCACACACATGATGATCACTGTATCAAAACGAATATTTCTGCACGCAAACATTTCTCAGAAAACATCTACATGACTGCATGTCAGCAAGGCCCAGATGAACATTCCTTCTATGGCATTAAAATTTTAATGGGCTCTATATGATGTGTAGCACTTTCTGCAAACAGTCCATGTTCACTAGTTTGTTCACTTCCTAACACACTTGTTGATACACAGTTTCACAGGCAAGGACATTGGTCATATATGGCGCAACTAGGGCGCAACTAGGGCGCAAGTTGGGCGCAAGTAGGGCGCAAGTAGAGTGCAACCAGGACACAACTAGGGCGCATCTAGGGCGTAGCTAGTGTCCAACCGAGGCGCAGCTAGGGCGTAACTAGGGCGCAAATAGGGTGGAACTAGGGCAAAGTAGGGCGTAAGTAGGATGCAACTAGGACGCAACTAGGGCACAACTAGGGCGCCACAAGGGCGCAACTAGGACATAACTAGGGCGTACCTAGTACCCAACAGAGGCACAACTAGGGCGCAACTAGGATGCAAGTAGGGCGCAACTACGACGCAACCAGAGTGTAACTTGGACGCAACTAGGACGTAGCTAATGTCCAACTGAGGAGCAACTACGGCACAAGTTGGCCGCAAGTAGGGCGCAACTAGGGCGCAACTAGGGCGCAACTAGGGTGTAGCTAATGCCCAACTGAGGCGCAATTAGGACGTAACTAGGGTGCAAATCAGGCACAAGTAGGGCGCAAATAGGGGGCAGCTAGGGCACAAGTAGGGCGCAAGTAGGGCCCATGTAGGACACTACTAGGGCGCAACTAGGGCGTAATCAGAGTGCAACCAGGACGTATGTAGTGTCCAACTGAGGCACATCAATGGCGCAACTCGGGCACAAGTATGGCGCAACTAGGGTGCAACTAGGATGCAAGTATGGCGCGACAAGGATGCAACTAGGGTTCTACTAGGGTGCACGTAGGGCGCAAGTAGGGTGCAAGTATGGCGCAACAAGGACGCAACTAGGGTGCAACTAGGACGCAACTAGGCCGAAGCTAGTGTCCAGCTGAGGCACAACTAGGGTGTAACTAAGCTGCATTTACGCTGCAACTAGGGCGCAACCAGGGCACAAGTAGGGCGCTAGTAGGGCAATACAAGGGCGCAACTAAGGCTAAACTAGGGTAAAAGTAGGGTGCAAGTAGGGCGCAAATAGGGCACATCTAGGACGTAGCTAGTGCCCAACTAAGGCGCAACTAGGGCGCAACTAGGGAGCAAGTAGGGTGCAACTAGAGTGCAAGTAGGGCACGACCGGGGCGCAATTTGGGCGCAACTAGGCTATAACTAGGGTGCAAATAGGACACAAGGCGGAACTAGGGTGCAACTAGGGCGCAACTAGGGCACGGCCAGGGCGTAGCTTGTGCCAAACTCAGGCATAACTAGGGCGCAACTGGGATGCAACTAGTTCGCAAGTAGGACGGAACTAGGCCGCAACTCGGGCGCATCTAGGGCGCAAGTAGGGCGCAACTCTGGCGCAAGTAGGGCGCAACCGGGGCGCAAGTAAGGCGCAACTAGGGCGCAAGTAGGGCGCAAGATGGCCCCAAATAGGAGACAACGAGGGCGCAACTAGGTCGTAGCTAGTGTCCAACTGAGGCGCAACTAGGGAAAAAGTCGCGCGCAACTAAGACGTAAGTAGGGTACAACTAAGGTACAATCAGGGCATAAGTAGGGCATAATTAGGACGTAGCTAGTGCCCAACTAAGGCACAACTATGGCGCAACTAGGGAGCAAGTAGGGTGCAACTAGGGTGCAAGTAGGGCACAATTAGGGCGTGATTTGGACGCAACTAGGCCACATCTAGGGCGCAACTAGGGCGCAAGTAAGGCGCAACCAGGGCGCAACTAGGGTGCAACTAGGGCTCAACTAGGGCGTAGCTAGTGCCCAACTCAGGCATGACTAGGGCGCAACTAGGGCGCAACTAGGGCGCAAGTAGGACGCAACTAGGACACAACTAGGGCACAACTAGGGCGCAACTTGTTCGTAGCTAGTCCCCAACTGAGGAGCAAAATTGGACAAAACTATAGCGCAAGTAGGGCACAAGTAGGGCGCAACTAGGGCGCAAGTAGGGCGCAACTAGGATGCAAGTAGGGCGGACATAGGGAGCAACTAGGACGCAACTAGGAAGCAACCAGGGTGTAGCTAGTGCCCAATTAAGGTGCAACTATGGTGCAACTAGGGCGCAACCTGCCCGCAACTAAGGCGCAAGTATGGTGCAACTAGGGCGCAACTAGGGTACAACTAGGGAGCAACAAGGGTGCAACTAGGGCCCAAGCAGGACGCATGTAGGCTGCAGCTAGGGCACAGCTAGGGCGCATTTATGGCACAAGCAGGGTGCAACTAGGGGAAAACTAGGGCACAACTAGGGCACAACTTGGGCGCAACTAGGGCGCAACTAGGGTGCAACTAGGGCGCAAGTAGGATGCAAGTACGGCGCAAGTAGGGCGCAACCAGGATGTAACTTGTGCGCAACTATGGCACAACTAGGGCGCAACTAGGGCGCAATTAGGACACAACTAGGGCGCAACTAGGGTGCAACTAAGGCGCACGTAGGATGCAAGTAGGGCGCAACTAGGGCGTAACTAGGGTGCAACTAGGGCGTAGCTAATACCCAACTGAGGCGCAACTAAGGTACAACTAGGATGCAGGTCGGGCGCAAGTAGGACGCAAGTAGGATGCAATAAGGGCACAAGTAGGGCACAATTAGGACGCAACTAGGGTGCAACTAGGGTACAACTAGGATGCAACTAGGCACAGCTAGGGTGCAAGAAGGGGGCAACTAGGGTGAAACTTCGGCGCAACTATGGAACAACTTGGGTGCAACTAGGGCACAAGTATGGTGCAAGTAGGGCGCAATTTGGGAGCAACAAGGGCGCAACTAGGGTGCAACTAGAACCCAACTAGGGTGTAGCTCGTGCCCAACTGAGAGGCACCTAGGACGCAACTATGGTGCAAAGAGGGTGCAAGTAGGATGTACGTAGGACGTAAGTAGGATGCAAGTAGAGCAAATATAGGGCGTATCTATGGCAAAACTAAGGGCACAACTAGGAGGCAAGGAGGGTGCAATTAGGGCACAAGTAGGGTGCAATTAGGGCGCAACTAGGGCACTACTAGGACACAACTAGGGTGCAACTAGGGCGCAACTAGGGCGTAACTAGGCCGTAGCTGGTGCCCAACTGAGCCGCAACTTGGGGGGGCAACTAGGGCATAGCTAGGAAGCAAGTAGGGCGCAACTAGGGCGCAACTAGGGCACAACTATGGCGCAAATAGGGCGTAGCTAGTGTCTAACTGAGGCGGATCTAGGGCGCAACTAGGGCGTAACTAGAGCGTAACTAGGATGTAAGTAGGGTGCAAGTAGGGCGCACGTAGGGTGCAACTAGGGCGCAAGTAGGGCCCAACTAGGGCGTAGCTAGTGTTTAACTGAGGCGCATCTAGGGTGCAACTAGGGTCGAACTAGGGTCCAACTAGGGCGCAAGTACAGCGTTAGTAGGGCGCAACAAGGGCGCAACTAGGGCAAAACTAGGATGCAACTAGTTCACAACTAGGACGCAACGAGGGCTTAGCTAGTACCCTACTGAGGTGCAACAAGGGCGTAACTAGGGCGTAAGTAGCGCGCAACTAGGGCATAACTAGGGTGCAACTAGGGCGCAACTAGGGCGTAGCTAGTGTCCAACTGAGGAGAAACTAGGACGCATGTAGTGCGCATGTAGGATGTAACTATGACGCAAGTAGGACGTAACTAGGGCGTAGCTAGTACCCAACTAAGGCGCAACTAGGGCGCAATTAGGGTGCAACAAGGGCGTAACTAGGGCGTAAGTATGACACAAATAGGGCGCAATTAGGATGCAACTAGGACGTAACTAGGGTGCAAGTAGGATGCAAGTAGGGTGCAAGTAGGGCGAAACAAGGGTGCAACTAGGGTGCAACTAGGGCGCAAGGAGGACGCAAGTAGGGCGTAAGAAGGAAGCAACTAGGACGCACCTAGGACGCAAGTAGGGCACAATTAGGACGCAAGTAGGGCGTAACTAGGGTATACTTGGGTGCAACTAGGGTGCAACTAGGGCACAACAAGGGCGTAGCCTGTGTCCAACTGAGGCGCAACTAGGGCGCAACTAGGGCACAACTAGGGCGCAACTAGGGCGCAAGTATGGCGCAATTAGTGCGTAACTAGGGCGCAACTATGGCGCAACTAGGGCGTAGCTAGTGTCCAACTGGGATTTAACTAGGGTGCAACCACGGCACAAGTAGGGCGCAAGTAGAGTGCAACTAGGGTGCAACTAGGGCGCAACTAGGGTGAAGATAGGGCGTAACAAGGGTACAACAATGGTGCAAGTAGGGCGCATGGAGGGTGGAACTTTGGGTGCAACTAGGGCACAACTAGGTGGCATGTAGGCCGCAAGTTGGGCGCAACTAGGGCGTAACTAGGGCGCAACTAGGGCGTAACTAGTGCCCAACTCAGGGGCAACTAGGACGCAACTAAAGTGCAAGTAAGGTGCAAGTAGGGCGCAAGAAGGGTGCAACTAGGGCGCAAGTACAACGTATGTAGGGCCCAACTAGGGTGCAACTAGGGCGCAACTAGGGCGTAGCTAGTGCCCAACAAAGGCGCAGCTGGGGCGCAATAGAGGCGCAAGTTAGGCACAATTAGGACGAAAGTAGGGCACAACTAGGGTACAACTAGGTCTCAACTAGGGCGCAACTAGGACTCAACTAGGGCGCAAGTAAGGCGAAGGTAGGGTGCAAGTAAGGCGCAACTAGGGTCAAGTAGGACGCAAGTAGAGAACAACTAGGGCTTAACTAGGACACAACTAGGGCGTAAGTAGGTTACAAGTAGGACGCAACTAGGGTGCAACTAGGGCGCAACTAGGGCGCGAGCATGGTGCACGTAGGACGCAACTAGGACGCAACTAGGGCGCAACTAGGGCGCAACTAGGACGTAGCTAGTGCCCTACTGAGGCATAACTAGGGTACAACTAGGGTGCAAGTAGGACACAAGTAGGGCGCAAGTAGGGTGCAGCTAGAGCACAAGTAGGGCGCAATTTGGATGTAACTAGGGCGCAACTGGGATGCAACTAGGACGTAGCTAGTACCCAACTGAGGTGCAGCTGAGGCACAAGTAGGGCGCAACTAGGACGCAACTAGGGTGCGAGTAGGACGCAACTTGCAACTTGGGCACAACTAGGGCGCAACTAGGGCTCAACTAGGGCGCAAGTAGGGCGCAAGTAGTGCGCACGTAAGGCGCGACTATGGTACAACTAGGGTACAACTAAGGCGCGAGGAGGGTGCAAGTAGGGCGCAAGTAGAGCGCAACTAGGGTGTAACAAGGGCGCAACTAGAGCGCAAGTAGGGGACAAGTAGGGCGCAAATAGGGCGCAAGTAGGGTGCAAGTAGGGCGCAACCAGGGTGCAACTAGGGTGTAAAAGAGGGCATAGCTTGTGCCCAAATAGGCGCAACGAGGGCGCAACTAGGGCGCAACTAGGGCGCAAGTTGGGCGCAAGTAGGGCGCAAGTAGAGTGCAACCAGGACGCAACTAGGGCGCATCTAGGGCGTAGCTAGTGTGCAACTGAGGCGCAACTAGGGCGCAACTAGGGTGCAACTAGGGCGAAGTAGGGCGTAAGTAGGATACAACTAGGACGCAACTAGGACACAACTAGGGTGAACTAGGGCGCAACTAGGACACAACTAGGGCGAAGCTAGTACCCAACAGAGGCACAACTAGGGCGCAACAAGGGCGCAACTAGGATGCAAGTAGGGCGCAACTACGACGCAACCAGGGTGTAACTTGGACGCAACTAGGGCGTAGCTAATGTCCAACTGAGGAGCAACTAGGGCGCAAGTTGGGCGCAAGTAGGGCGCAACTAGGGTGCAACTAGGGCGCAACTAGGGCGTAGCAAATGCCCAACTGAGGCGCAATTAGGACGTAACTAGGGTGCAAATCAGGCCCAAGTAGGGCGCAAATAGGGGGCAACTAGGGCGCAAGTAGGGCGCAAGTAGGGCGCATGTAGGACACAACTAGGGCGCAACTAGGGCGCAATTAGAATGCAACCAGGACGTATGGAGTGTTCAACTGAGGCGCATCAACGACGCAACTCGGGCGTAAGCATGGCGCAACTAGGGCGCAACTAGGGTGCAAGTAGGGGGCAACAACGATGCAACTAGGGTTCTACTAGGGTGCACGTAGGGCGCAAGTAGGGCGCAAGTAGGGCGCAATGAGGACGCAACTAGGGTGCAACTACGGCGTAACTAGTCCGAAGCTAGTACCCAGCTGAGGCACAACTAGGGTGCAACTAGGTGGCATTTAGGGTGCAACTAGGACGCAACCAGGGCACAAGTAGGGCGCTAGTAGGGCACTACGAGGGCGCAACTAGGGCTAAAGTAGGGTACAAGTAGGGCGCAAGTATGGCGCAAATAGGGCACATCTAGGACGTAGCTAGTGCCCAACTAAGGCGCAACTAGCGCACAATTAGGGAGAAAGTAGGGTGCAACTAGAGTGCAAGTAGGGCACAACTGGGGCGCAATTTGGGCGCAACTAGGCTATAAGGAGGGAGCAACTAGGACGCAAGTAGGGCGGAACTAGGGTGCAACTAGGGCGCAACTGGGGCGCGACCAGGGCGTACCTTGTGCCCAACTCAGGCATAACTAGGGCGCAACTAGGACGCAACTAGTTCGCAAGTAGGACGGAACTAGGCCGCAACTCGGGCGCATCTAGGGCGCAAGTAGGCGGCAACTGGGGCGCAAGTAGGGCGCAACCAGGGCACAAATAAGGCGTAACTAGGGCACAAGTAGGGCGCAAGACGGCCCCAACTAGGATGCAACTAGGACGCAACTAGGTCGTAGCTAGTGTCCAATTGAGGCGCAACTGGGGCAAAAGTTGGGCGCAACTAAGACGCAAGTAGGGCGCAACTATGGTACAATCAGGGCATAACTAGGGCGCAACTAGGACATAGCTAGTGCCCAACTTAGGCACAACTATGGCACAACTAGGGAGCAAGTAGGGTGCAACTAGGGTGCAAGTAGGGCACAATTAGGGCGTAATTTGGATTCAAATAGGCTACATCTAGGGCGCAACTAGGGCGCAAGTAAGGCGCAACCAGGGCGCAACTAGGGTGCAACTAGGGCGCAACTAGGGCGTAGCTAGTGCCCAACTCAGGCATGACTAGGGCGCAACTAGGGCGCAACTAGGGCGCAAGTAGGACGCAACTAGGATGCAACTAGGGCACAACTAGGGCGCAACTTGTTCGTAGCTAGTCCCCAACTGAGGAGCAAATAGGGCAAAACTACAGCGCAAAGGGCGCAAGTAGGGTGCAACTAGGACGCAAGTAGGGCGGACGTATGGAGCAACTAGGAAGCAACCAGGGTGTAGCTAGTGCCCAACTGAGGCGCAACTATGGTGCAACTAGGGCGCAACTTGGCCACAACTAAGGCGCAAGTATGGTGCAACTAGGGCGCAACTAGGGTACAACTAGGATGCAACTAGGGTGCAACTAGGGCCCAAGTAGGACGCACGTAGGCTGCAACTAGGGTGCAGCTAGGGCGCATTTATGGCGCAAGCAGGGTGCAACTAGGGGACAACTAGGGCACAACTAGGGCACAACTTGGGCGCAACTTGGGCGCAACTAGGGTGCAACTAGGATGCAAGTAGGGTGCAAGTACGGCGTAAGTAGGGCGCAACCAGGACGTAACTCGGGTGCAACTATGGCACAACTAGGGCGCAACTAGGGCGCAATTCGGACACAACTAGGGCGCAACTAGGGCGCAACTAAGGCGCAAGTAGGATGCAAGTAGGGCGCAACTAGGGCGTAACTATGGTGCAACTAGGGCGTAGCTAATGCCTAACTGAGGCGCAACTAAGGCGCAACTAGGATGCAGGTCGGGCGCAAGTAGGACGCAAGAAGGATGCAACGAGGGCACAAGTAGGGCGCAATTAGGACGCAACTAGGGTGCAACTAGGGCACAACTAGGACGCAACAAGGCGCAACTAGGGTGCAAGTAGGGGGCAACTAGGGCGAAACTTGGACGCAACTAGGGTACAACTTGGGTGCAACTAGGGCACAAGTAGGGTACAAGTAAGGCGCAACTAGGGCGCAACTAGGACACAAGTACGGTGCAAGTAGGGTACAACTTGTGAGCGGCAAGGGCGCAACTAGGGTGCAACTAGAACCCAACTAGGGAGTAGCTCGTGCCCAAGTCAGGCGCACCTAGGACACAACTATGGTGTAAAGAGGGCGCAAGTAGGACGTACGTAGGACGTAAGTAGGATGCAAATAGAGTAAATTTAGGGCGTATCTATGGCAAAACTAAGGGCACAACTAGGACGCAAGGAGGGTGCAATTAGGGCACAAATAGGGTGCAAGTAGGGCGCAACTAGGGCACTACTAGGACACAACTAGGGTGCGACTAGGGCGCAACTAGGGCGCAACTAGGCCGTAACTGGTGCCCAACTGAGGCACAACTTGGAGGGCAACTAGGGCATAGCTAGGAAGCAAGTAGGGCGCAACTAGGGCGCAACTAGGGCACAACTATGGTGCAACTAGGGCGTATCTAGTGTCCAACTGAGGTGGATCTAGGGCGCAACTAGGGCGCAACTAGCACGTAACTAGGGCGCAAGTAGGGTGCAAGTAGGGCACAAGTAGGATGCAACTAGGACGCAAGTAGGGCGCAACTAGGGCGTAGTTAGTGCCCAACTGAGGCGCAACTAGGGCGTAACTAGGGCAGAACTATGGTCCAACTAGAGCGCACGTAGGACGTTAGTAGGGCGGAACAAGGGCGTAGCTAGGGAGAAACTAGGGTGTAACTAGGGCGCAACTAGGACACAACTAGGGCTTAGCTAGTACCCAACTTAGGTGCAACTAGGGCGCAACAAGGGCGCAACTAGGGCGTAAGTAGCACACAACTAGGGCGTAACTAGGGTGCAACTAGGGCGCAACTAGGGCGTAGCTAGTGTCCAACTAAGGAGCAACTAGGGCACAAGTAGTGCGCATGTAGGGTGCAACTAGGGCGCAACTAGGACGTAGCTAGGGCGTATCTAGTACCCAACTAAGGCGCAACCAGGGCACAATGAGGGTGCAACTAGGACGTAACTAGGGCGTAAGTAGGACACAACTAGGGCGCAATTAGGGTGCAACTAGGACGCAACTAGGACACAAGTAGGAAGCAAGTAGGGTACAAGTAGGGTGTAACAAGGGTGCAACTAGGGTGCAAATAGGGCACAAGGAGGACGCAAGTAGGGCGCAAGAAGGACACAACTAGGGCCCACCTAGGATGCAAGTAGGGCACAATTAGGACGCAAGTAGGACGCAACTAGGGTATAATTGGACGCAACTAGGGTACAACTAGGGCACAACTAAGGCGTAGTTTGTGCCCAACTGAGGCGCAACTTGGGCGCAGCTAGGGCACAACTAGAGCGCAAGTAGGGTACAAGTACGGTGCAAGTAGGGCGCACCTAGGATGCAATTAGGGCACAACTAGGGCGTAGCTAGTGCCAAACTGAGGTGCAACTTCGTGCAACTAGGACGCAACTAGGATGCAGTTATGGCACAAGTAGGGTGCCAGTAGGGTGCAACTAGGGCGTAATTAGGACACAACTAGGGCGCAAGTAGGGCGCATGTAGGGTGCAACTATGGGTGCAACTAGGGCTCAACTAGGGGGCAAGTAGGGTGCAAGTAGGATGCAACTAGTGCACAACTAGGGCGTAACTAGGGTGCAACTAAGACTTAGCTAGTACCCAACTAAGGCACAACTAGGGCGCAACTAGGGTGCAACTAGGGTGCAAGTCGGATGCAAGTAGGGCACAAGTAGGGCAAAAACATGACACAAGTAAGGCACAAGAAGGGCACAACTATGTCGTACGTAGGGCGTAAGTAGGGCGCATGTAGGGTGCAACTAGGGTGCAACGAGGACCCAACTAGGTGGAAAGTAGGGCGCAAGTAGGGCGTAACTAGTGTGCAACTAGGGCACAACTAGGGCGCAACTAGGATGTAGCCAGTACCCAACTGAGGCGCAACTAGGGCGCAATTAGGGTGAAAGTCGGGCGCAAGAAGGACACAACTAGGGCGCAAGTAGGGCTCAAATAGGGTAAAAGTAGGGCGCAACTAGGGTGCAACGAGGTCGCAAGTAGGACGCAAGTAGCACACAAGTAGGATGCAACTAGGGCGAAACTAGGGCGCAAGTAGAGCACAAGTAGGGCACAAATAGGGTGCAACCAGGGTGCAACTAGGGCGTACGTAGGGCGCAAGAAGGGTGCAACCAGGGCACAACTAGGTGTAGCTAGTTCCCAATTGAGGCACAACTAGGGCGCAACCAGGGCGCAAGTCGGGCACAAGAAGGGTGCAAGTACGACGCAACTAGGGCGCAAGTAGGGCGCAAGTAGGACGCAACTAGGGTACAACTAGGATGCAACTAGGGTGCAACTAGGGCACAACTAGGGTATAACTAGGGCACAACTAGGGTGTACCTTGTGCCCAATTGAGGCGAAACTAGGGCGCAACTAGGGCCCAAGTAAGGCATAAGTAGGGCACAAGTAGGGTGCAACTAGGGCGCAACCAGGACGCAACTAGGGCACAACTAGGGCGTAGCTAGTATCCAACTGAGGTGTAACTAGGGTGCAACCTCGGCACAAGTAGGTCGCAAGTAGGGTGCAACTAGGTTGCAACTAGGGCATAAGTAGGGCGCAAGTAGGGTGAAACTAGGGTGTAACAAGGGCACAACTAGGGTGCAAGTAGGGTGCATGGAGGGTGCAACTATGGGTGCAACTAGGGCGCAACTAGGGGGCAAGTAGGGAGCAATTTGGGCGCACTCAGGACGCAACTAGGGCGCAACGAGGGCGTAACAAATACCCAACTCAGGCGCAACTATGACGCAACTAAAGTGCAAGTAGGGTGCAAGTAGGGCGCAAGAAGGGTACAACTAGGGCGCAAGTACGACGTATGTAGGGCGCATCTAGGATGTAACGAGGGCGCAACTAGGACGTAGCAAGTGCCCAACTGAGGCGCAGCTGGGGCGCAACAGATGCGCAAGTAGGGCACAACCAGGACGAATGTAGGACACAACTAGAGCACAACTAGGACGCAACTAGGGCGCAACTAGGACACAACTAGGGCGCAAGTAGGACGCAAGTAGGGTGCATGTAAGGTGCAACTAGGGCGCACGTAGGGTGCAAGTAGGGTACAACTAGGGCCTAACTAGGACACAACTAGGGTGTTAGTACGTTACAAGTAGGACGCAACTAGGGTGCAACTAGGGCGCAACTAGGGCGCGAGCAGGGTGCAAGTAGGACGCAACTAGGGCGCAACTAGGGCGCAACTTGGACGCAACTAGGATGTAGCCAGTGCCCTACTGAGGCGTAACTAGGGTGCAACTAGGGTGCAAGTAGGACACAAGTAGGGCGCAAATAGGGAGCAACTAGGGTGCAAGTAGGACGCAATCTGGATGTAACTAGGGCGCAACTAGGATGCAACTAGGACGTAGCTAGTACCCAACTGCAGTGCAACTAGGGCACAAGTAGGCCACAACTAGGAGGCAACTAGGGTGCAAGTAGGACGCAACTTGCAACTAGGGCGCAACTAGGGCGCAACTAGGGCTCAACTAGGGTGCAAGTATGGTGCAAGTATGGCACAAGTAGGGCGCGACTAGGGTACAACTAGGGTGCAACTAAGGCGTGAGGAGGGTGCAAGTAGGGCGCAAGTAGGGCACAACTAGGGTGCAACGAGGGCGCAACTAGGGCGCAAGTAGGGAACGAGTATGGCGCAAATAGGGCACAAGTAGTGTGTAACTAGGGCGCGACCAGGGTGCACCTAGTGTGTAAACCAGGGCGTAGCTTGTGCCCAATTGACGCGGAACGAGGGCGCAACTAGGGCGCAACTAGGGCGCAAGTTGGGTGCAAGTAGGACGCAAGTAGAGTGTAACTAGGATGAAAGTAGGGCGCATATATGGCGTAGCTAGTGTCCAACTGAGGCGCAACTAGGGCGTAACTATGGCGCACCTAGGGTGCAACTAGGGTGCAACTAGGGTGCAACTAGGGCGAAGTACGGCGTAAGTAGGATGCAACTAGGACGCAACTAGGGCGCAACTAGGGCGCAACTAGGGCGCAACTATGACATAACTAGGGCGTAGCTAGTACCCAACAGAGGCACAACTAGGGCAAAACAAGGGCGCAACTAGGATACAAGTAGGGCGCAACTACGACGCAACTGGGGTGCAACTAGGATGCAACTAGGGTGTAGCTAGTGTCCAACTGAGGAGCAACTAGGGCGCTGAGAATTGTCCTACGGTTCCAACGCAACAAACGGCACGTCGAATGGTGGTGAGACGGCCATGAAATCTCTAGATCTAGGTTTGCGCAGGTCGGAAACGAAACACAAGTGTCTAGGTAACAAGTCACACTACTCTTACGGGTGGGGCTCGCTATTCGAGCCTCACCCATCGGCCGGCGAGCGAAGCTCGCCGGCGAACTGCGAGGTCGAGGGCGAACTCGCCCCTCGACCCGGAAAAGGCGCGGCACCAGCCGCGCCTACCCTCGAGTGGCCAATCTAGGCCAGAAACACACAAGCCTAGTCTAGTCCTAGAAAGCAACAACATAACGGTCTCAACTAGGTCTGGTAAGCAAAGTCACACTATGATCTACTACAGATGCAAGGACCAAAGTAGGTCTTGGAGCAGNGCAGGTCGGAAACGAAACACAAGTGTCTAGGTAACAAGTCACACTACTCTTACGGGTGGGGCTCGCTATTCGAGCCTCACCCATCGGCCGGCGAGCGAAGCTCGCCGGCGAACTGCGAGGTCGAGGGCGAACTCGCCCCTCGACCCGGAAAAGGCGCGGCACCAGCCGCGCCTACCCTCGAGTGGCCAATCTAGGCCAGAAACACACAAGCCTAGTCTAGTCTTAGAAAGCAACAACATAACGGTCTCAACTAGGTCTGGTAAGCAAAGTCACACTATGATCTACTACAGATGCAAGGACCAAAGTAGGTCTTGGAGCAGGCATGGGCCGACGGCCGGCGGGAGACAAATGACGGTGCGGCCAAGGAGAGGGAGGCCGTGCGTCGGAGAATGTCTCGGCGCCTAGCGTGGATCACCACCGACCGTCGGATCCGCATGCACTGCACACCCACGGCCACACACAGGGCACGGAAAAAATATATACACAGGGTTGTCACGCCCCCTTGGCCGAGGGTGCTGCATGCATGCAGCCAAGTTGATGGAGTTGTACAAGAAGGGTTGAGGAGGGAAGGGCTTTCGTGAGGAAGTCTGCGAGTTGATCATCTCCACTCACCCCACACACTTGCACCTCACCGGCTTCCACTGCTTCACGTACGAAATGATGCTCGACACTTATGTGCTTTGTGCGTGGATGCAAGACACCGTCATTGGCTGTGATGTGACGTGCAGCAGAGTTGTCACTGTGCAGTGGGACAGGTCCCACAGTCAACCCCAGTTCCCCCAACAATCTGCGCAATCATGTGGCTTCACACGCTGCCTCTCCCAATGCCATGTACTCGGCTTCAGCCACACTACGTGCAACACATGACTGCTTGGCACTGCGCCAAGAGACGGTTGTGCCCCAGATGCGAAACACATACCCACCCCGACTGCGTGCATGTCTGTCTCGTGCATAGTCACTGTCACAGTACCCATCAAGCAAGGCGCCCGTGCCTGGGGTGAAGACGAGACCCAGCGACGCAGTGTCAAACACATAGCGCAACAGCTTNGTTAGACTGCCAATGATCTGTCTGTACAGTGTAGGATCAGTGTCGGGGCCGTAGTCTGTGGTGTGTGCATCAAGGAGGTGAGCATAGACGTCAGGGCTCATGGGAGAGTGCTGTCGAGGAAGGTGATGGACCAAGGTGCCAAATCTTGCAGTCAGTTGAGCAATGAACCGACCCTGATGGAGTGTGAGTGTGCGTGCGGTCCTGTCACGAGTGATTGTCATGCCCAAGAAGCTGTGTGCCTCTCCTAAGTCTGTCATGCGGTAGTGTGAAGTGAGCAGTGCCTTTGTGTTTTGAACGAGAGAGAGAGAGAGGGCGAGAGGATCAGGAGGTCGTCAACGTACACGATGAAAGCTACCGGGACGTTGTTCACCCAGAAAATGAACAAGGAGGGATCTGAGATGCTTTGCATGAAGCCCCCGCTCTCTAACGTGCGACGTATCTCCTTGTTCCAGCATCGGGGTGCTTGCTTCAAGCCATACAGAGCTTTCAGCAGAAGCCACACCCGGTCAGTACCATCATCGAAGCCCGGTGGTTGTTTGACATACAACTCCTCTTCCAAGGGGCCACTCAAAAAGGCATTTTTCACGTCCATTTGATGAATCTCCCAGTCCTCGTGAGCGGCGACCCCAAGCAGGACACGACTCGAGGTGTACTTGCCTACTGGGGCATACGTGTCTGTAAAGTCTTGACCAGTTACTTGGTGAAATCCCTTGGCTACAAGGCGTGCCTTATATTTCTCAAGAAGACCATACAGGTTCTTCTTGACCTTGTACACCCACTTCAAATCAATTGCCTTCCGTCCAGGTGGGAGTGGGACGAGTTCGTAAACACCGTGCTCAAGCAGGGCGTTCAACTCGTCCGCCATAGCTTTCTCCCACTCCATAGAGTCAGGGCGGCTCCTTGCCTCTTCAACCGTCGCTGGTTCTGTGAGAGGAGTGTCAAGACTAGTTGGACCAACGGTGTGATAGAACTGTCTGTAGTTGACTCTTGCTACATTACGCTGCGATCGACGTACTGGGTCAGGCTGTGAGGCAGTATCTGTGCCTGGCACAGTGTGCGGCGCCGGTGCATCTGGAGTTGTGTGAGTGTCAGTGGAGCTAGATGACGCCTCATGTGCATCACCCGGCAGTTCTGTGGACTGCGGTTGGTTGGACCGCACTGTGGCAACAGGGACAAAGACTGGAACACTGACATACTCTGGATATCGGTCAGGGATTGGGAGTGTTGGTGCTTGCTTCAGAGTCTTGAAGACCCTGTATGGCATGTGCTCCAAGAATGAGGCATCCCGACTCTCAACAAATGAATGGTGAACGGGATCCCAAAACCTCCATGCTTTTGAAGCATGTGAGACTCCAACAAAGACACACCATCGGCCGCGTGGACTCAATTTATGACTCCGTTGTGGTTCTGCAAACCACACACATGCCATCGTGCCCCACACCCGGGCAGGACGGAGATCTGCCCATTGTTTGAACCACCTTTCCCATGGGGTGACTGACTTTGGCAAGGGTCCTTGGGGCACCCGGTTCCAGACCCAAGTGATGTACTTAACAGCCTCTTCCCAGAACCCAAAGGACAAACCCGACTCAGCCAGTAGAGTGCGAAGTGCGTCCCCCAATGTTCTATGCCATCTTTCAGCCACTCCGTTTTGTTGAGGAGTGTATGGTGCTGTGGTTTGATGCACAATCCCCTTGGACTTTAGCTCAGTTTCCAGAGGACCGAGAAATTCTCCACCCCGATCTGTGCGCAAAATGCGTAGAGAGCAACCAGTTTGCCTCTCAGCCAAGGGAATCCATTCCATAATTGCGCGTTGTGCGTCTGCTTTGGTTTTCAGCAAGAAGGCCCAACGAAAACGACTGTAGTCGTCTGTCAGTGTTAGTAGGTACTGTGACGCATACTGCACCGAGGGGACTGGCATGGGTCCTGTGAGGTCCGCATGTACGAGTTCCAGTGGTTCCGTGCTTGCTCGTTGTGAGACTGGGAAGCTCTGTCGGTGTGCTTTGCCTTCTTGACAGTCTAGACAGGCCGTTGCCTTCAAACCGTGTGGACAG
>SZWC01002667.1:155800-182237 GCA_023375785.1 Penium margaritaceum
CGCCCATGACGGTGATCATTGGACTCCAGCTCTCCGGTAGCGCCATGAGGAGGATCATGGCTTGCATGTTCTCGTCAAGGTCCCAGTTCATCTGGCGAGCCTCGCCAAGGAGTCCTTCAAACTCCTGTAGGAAATCGGGGATTGATTCGCCCTCATTCACCCGCATGCTGATCAGCCGTTGTAGGATGAATAGTCTGTTCGCGAGGGAGGTGGATTGGTGCACGCGCTTGAGCTTGTCGTAAGCTTCGGAAGCCAGCGTGTACCCGGCAATGATGGGAACATACTTCTTGGCTATCGCGTTGCTGAGGAATGACATTACAATATCATTTCGATCCATCCAAGCCTCATGCTCAGATGTGCCTTCCGCGGGAACCTGCTCCTCTCCCTTCAGTAGCTTGATGAAGCCGCGCACTTTCATCGCCAGCTCAAACTGCCATCTCCAAAGGGGGAAGTCAATCCCCTCGAAAATGGGGATTCCTCCCAGGGGTCCAAGACCTTGCGGCAGTGACATAGCACTCACATTTGCTCCAGTGGTCTGCCCTGTGGTAGCCACTATTGAGCTTGAGGACTGCCTTGCGGCAGCCCCAACTCCTCCCGATGGGTCAACCATTTTTGTTGCCCTTGTCTGCTTCCCACGTCTCTGCTACGTTGAGGCCGATGTAGGCTGATGTAAGCTGATGTCTGCTACCGGTTTTAGGATGCAGATCCGTTGCTTACCCCTCCAGCCGATGTTCACCTGCAGACAGAGAATATATCTACACCAACACACCCAGGGTCTTGCCACCAAGGGCAGAGCTTGTCCTGGTTGGGACACAAGGGTCGTGCCTCCAAGGGCAGAGCTTGTCCTTAGTCCCTGTGTGCTAAGTGCAGACCAAGCCGTTGGAGCTGATGAAGCTGATGGAGCTGATGGAGTTGATGGAGCCGGCGTGTGCACCTGGAGAGAGCGTACCAGAGTTGAGCAAAGCGTGCCTTACAACTGGTCAGTGTGGGCCCATAACCCTTTGTCAACCGGCCTGAGGCAAACGGACTAGAAAACAGGGCCGACACAATAGCACCTGCCGTCCGCTCCTAGCATTTCAGCTAGGAGAAGATATCACCCTCAGGATCACGGTTCCACACTGAGCAGTTCCTAGGCAATCACTTGCTAGCAACTGTGTCCACTTAACACTTGGTCACTTTCGCGCGAGGTGCTAGTCAAAGACTAACTCCTGGGGCTTAGACCAACCAGTGTCTTCTTTATACTGTTCCTTAGTTGGACAACTCTGTGAGGAGCATCTAAGGCCAGATTGTGTAATTAGAATGAGGAATGAGCCTGGTACATATAGTCCTAGGCCTGGCTTCTAAGGTGTGTGGGCAGTGACACTTTTGGGGTGGTCACTCCAAACCACCTCACCAGTCCGCCAATTGGCGCATCCACTGACCGCCAAGTGGCGCACTCTCCTCATGCATGGAGANAGATTGTGTAATTAGAATGAGGAATGAGCCTGGTACATATAGTCCTAGGCCTGGCTTCTAAGGTGTGTGGGTAGTGACACTTTTGGGGTGGTCACTCCACACCACCTCACCAGTCCGCCAATTGGCGCATCCACTGACCGCCAAGTGGCGCACTCTCCTCATGCATGGAGAAATGTCTAAGAAACTTCCCCTGTGCTAGAAGGTCAAAAAACCTCCTGCGCACATCAAGGCTCGATCGCAGGACCTGTTGTCCCTAAGTCCAACATGCTATCCGTTGCGCTACACTTCTGGTGTCTCGCTTGGACTTGCACCACGAACAAGGTTTGGGGGACTTACTCCAAGGGAGCAGTGCATGCCCAACCTGTCCGTCAACCCATAGCAGTGGCCATGGGGCATAGAAGAACAACATAGGGCACAACTATGGCGCAACTAGGGCGTATCTACTGTCCAACTGAGGCGGATATAGGGCGCAACTAGGGCGTAACTAGGGCATAACTAGGGCGCAAGTAGGGTGAAAATAGGGCACAAGTAGGGTGCAACTAGGGCGCAAGTAGGGCGCAACTAGGGCATAGCTTGTACCCAACTGAGGCGCAACTATGGCAGAACAAGGGTGCAACTAGAGCGCAAGTAGGGCGTTGATAAGGCGCAACAAGGGCGCACCTAGGGCGAAAGAACGGTGCAACTAGGGCGCAACTAGGACGCAACTAGGGCTTAGCTAGTACCCAACTGAGGTGCAACTAGGGCGCAACAAGGGCGCAACTAGGGCGTAAGTAGCGCGCAACTAGGGCGCAACTAGGGCGCAACTAGGGCGCAACTAGGGTACAACTAGGGCATAGCTAGTGTCCAACTAAGGAGCAACTAGGGCGCAAGTAGTGCACATGTAGGGTGCAACTAGGGCGCAACTAGGACGTAACTAGGGTGTATCTAGTACCCAACTAAGGCGCAACTAGGGCACAATTAGGGTGCAACTAGGGCGTAACTAGGGCATAAGTAGGACACAACTAGGGCGCAATTAGGGTGCAACTAGGACGCAACTAGGGCGCAAGTAGGAATCAAGTAGGGTACAAGTAGGGCGTAACAAGGGTGCAACCAGGGTGCAACTAGGGCGCAAGGAGGACGCAAGTAGGATGCAAGAAGGACACAACTAGGGCGCACCTAGGATGCAAATAGGGCACAATTAGGACGCAAGTAGGACGCAACTAGGGTATAATTGGACGCAACTAGGGTACAACTAGGGCATAACTAGGGCATATCTTGTGCCCAACTGAGGCGCAACTAGGGCGCAACTAGGGCACAACTAGGGCGCAAGTAGGGCACAAGTAGGGCACAAGAAGGGCGCAACTAGGACGCATCTAGGGGGCAGCTAGGGCGTAGCTTGTGCCGAACTGAGGTGCAACTAGAGTGCAACTATGAGGCAACTAGGATGCAACTAGGGCACAAGAAGGGTGTAAGTAGGGTGCAACTAGGGCGCAACTAGGGCGCAACTGGGATGCAACTAGGGCGTAGCTAGTGCCCAACTGAGGCGCAACTAGGATGCAATTGGGGCGCAACTAGATGCAAGAAGGCACAACTAGGGTACACATAGGGCGCAAGTAGGGCACACCTCGGACGCATCTAGGGCGTAAGTAGGGCGTAGCTAGTGTCAAAGTGAGGCGCAACTAGGGCGCAACTAGGACGCAAGTAGGATGCAATTATGGTGCAAGTAGCGCGCAACTAGGACGCAACTAGGGTGCAACTAGGACACAACTAGGGGTCAAGTGGGGCGCAAGTAGGGTGCAACTAGGGCGCAACTAGGACGCAACTAGGACGCAACTAGAACGCAAGTAGGGTGCAAGTAGGGCACAACTAGGTTTCATCTAGGGCGCAACTAGGTTTCATCTAGGACGCAACTAGGGCATAGCTAGTGCCCAACTGAGGCGGCTCTAGGGCGCAAGCCTGGCACAACTAGGACGCAAGTAGGGCACAAGTAGGACGCAAGTAGGACGCAAGTAGGGCGCAACTAAGGTGCAGTTAGGATGCAACTAGGCGGAAACTAGGACGTAGCTAGTGCCCAACTAAGGTGCAACTAGGATGCAACTAGGGAGCAAGTAGGGTGCAACTAGGATGCAAGTAGGACACAACTAGGGCACCATGTGGGCGCAACTAGGCTACAACTAGGGCGCAACTAAGGCGCAAGTAGGGCGCAAGTAAGGCGCAACCAGGGCGCAACTAGGGCGCAACTAGGGCGCAACTAAGGCCTAGCTAGTGCCCAACTCTGCCGCAACTAGGGCACAACTAGGCCGTAACTAGGGCGCAAGTAGGACACAACTAGGACGCTACTAGGGCGCAACTAGGGCGCAACTTGTTCGTAACTAGTGCCCAACTGATGAGCAACTAGAGTGAAACTAAGGTGCAACTAGGGTGCAACTAGGACGCAAGTAGGGCACTACTAGGACGCAACTAGGACGCAACTAGGACACAACTAGGGTGCAACTAGGGAGTAGCTAGTGACCCAACTGAGGCGCAAGTAGGACGCAACTAGGACGTAAGTTGGGTGTATCTAAAGCGCAAGTAGGGCGCAAGCAGGGCGCAACTAGGGCGCAACTAGGGCGCATCTATGGCGTAGGCAGGGTGCAAGTATGGCGCAACTTGGGCGCAACTAGGGCGCAACTAGGGTGCAACTAGGAGGCAAGTAGGGCGCAAGTACGTCGCAAGGAGGACGCAACCAGGGCGTAACTAGGGCACAACCAGGGCACAACTAGGGCGCAAGTAGGGCATAACTAGAACGCAAGTGGGGCGCAACTATGGCGCAAGTAGGGCTCAAGAAGGGCGCAAGTAGGACGCAGTTAGGGCACAACTAGAGTGCAAATAGGGTGCAAGTAGGACACAAGTAGGTCACATCTAGGATATAACTAGGACGCAACTAGGGCGCATGTAGGGTGCAAGTAGGGTGCAACTATGACGTAACTAGTGCGCAACTAGAGCATAGCTAGTGCCCAACTGAGGTGCAACTAAGGCGCAACTAGGGTGCAAGTCGGGCGTAAATAGGACGCAAGTAGGGCGCAAGTAGGGCGCAAGTAGGGAGCAATAAGGACGCAATTATGGTGTAACTAGGGCACAACTATGGCGCAACTAGGGCACTACTAGGACGCAAGTAGGGCGCTACTAGGGAGAAACTAGCACGCAACTAGGGTAAAACTAGGGTGCAACCAGGACCCAAGTACGGCACAAGTAGGGTGCAACTAGGGGCGCAACTATGATGCAAGTAGGGCGCAAGTAAGGCGCAACAAAGGGACAACTAGGGCACAACTAGGACGCAACTAGAACGCAACTAGGGCGTAGCTCGTGCCCAACTGAGGCGCACCTTGGACACAACTACAGTGCACCTAGAACGCAAGTAGGGCATAAGTAGGGCGTAAGTAGGGTGCAACTAGAGCACATATAAGGCACAACTAGGACGTAACTAGGGCACAACTAGGACGCAAGGATGGCGCAACTAGGGCACAAGGAGGAAGTAAGTAGGGCGCAAGTAGGGCACTACTAGGGCACAACTAGGGCGCAACTAGGGCACAACTAGGGCGCAACTAAGCTGTGGGTGGTACCCAGCTGAGGGGCAACTAGGGGGCAACTAGGGCGTAGCTAGGAAGCAAGTAGGGCACAACTAGGGCACAATTAGGTTGCAACTATGGTATAACTATGGCGTAGCTAGTGCCCAACTGAGGCGGAACTAGGGTGCAACTAGGGCGCAACTAGGGTGCAAGTAGGGCGCAACTAGGGCGCAAGTAGGACGTCACTATGATGCAAGTAGGGTGCAAACAACGTGCAACTAGGACGTAGCTAGGGCACAGCTAGGGCGCAACTAGGGTGTAGCTAGTGCCCAAATGAGGCGCAACTAGGGCGTAACAAGGACACAAGTAGGATGCAACTAGGTCGCAACTAGGGCGTAACTAGGGTCTTAGAAGGACACAAGTAGAGCACAACAAGGGCGCAACTAGGGTGCAACTAGGTTGCAAGTAAGGCACAAGTGTTGAGCAAGTAGGGTGCAACTATGGCGCAACTAGGGCGCAACTATGGCAAATGTAGGGTGCAAGTAGGGCACAAGTAGGGTGCAACTAGGGTGTATCTAGGGCGCAACTAGGGTGCAAGTAAGGTATAATTAGGGTGCAACTAGGGTGCAACTAGGGCGCAACTAGGGCGCAATTCGGGCACAACTAGGGTGCAACTAGGGCACAACTCTGGCGTAGCTAATGCTCAACTAAGGCGCAACAAGGGTACATCCAGGGTGGAAGTAGGGCGTAACTAAGGCGCAAGTAGGATGCAACTATTGCGCAAGTAGGGCACAAGAAGGGTGCAAGTAGGGCGCAACTAGGGCACAACTAGGACGCAACTATGGCGCAACTAGGGCACAACTAGGATGCAAATAGGGCATAATTAGGGTGCAAGTAGGACGCAACTAGAGTGCAACTAGGGCACAAGTAAGGCACAACTAGGGTGCAACTAGGCCGTAACTAGGGCATAGCTGGTGCTCATCTGAGATGCAACTAGGGCGCAACTAGGGCACAAGTCGGGCACAACTAGGGCACAAGTAGGGCGCAATTACGATGCAAGTAGGGCACAAATAGGACGTAATCACGGTGCAACTAGGGCGCAAATAGGGCGTAGCTAGTGCCAAATAGAGGTGCAACTAGGGCGCAACTAGGCCGCAAGAAGGGCACAACGAGGGCACAAGTAAGGCGCAACTAGGGCGCAATTACGGTGCAGGTAGGGCACAACTAGGGCGCAACTAGGGCGTAAGTAGGGCGCAACTAGGGTCCAACTACAATGCAACTAGGGCGTAGCTTGTGCTCAACTGAGGCACAACTAGGGTGCAACTAGGGCGCGAGTAGGACGCAAGTAGGGCGCAAGTAGGGCGCAAGTATGGTACAACTAGGGCGAAACTAAGACGCAACTAGGGTGTAGCTAGTGCCCAACTGAGGCGCAACTAGTGCGCAACTAGGGCGGAACTAAGGTGCAACTAGGGCGCAAGTAGGGCGTAAGTAGGACACAACTAGGGCGCAATTAGGTCGCAACTAGGGCGCAACTAGGGTGCAACTAGGGCGTATCTAGTATCCAACTGACGCGCAACAAGGACACAACAAGGGCTCGACTACAGCGCAAGTAGTACACAACTAGGGCACAACTAGGGCGCAACTAGGGTGCAACTAGGGTGTAGCTAGTGTCCAACTGAGGAGCAATTAGGCCGCAAGTAGGGCACATGTAGGGTGCAACTAGGGCGCAACTAGGGCGCAACTAGGGTGCAACTAGGGCGTAGCTAGTACCCAACTAAGGTGCAAATAGGGCGCAACTAGGGCGCAACCAGGGTCAATCTAGTGTCCATCTAAGGTGGAACTATGGCACAACTAGGGCGCAATTAGTGTGCAACCATCTATTGCTGTTGTGGCTGCTGTGGCTGCTACAGCGGCTAACGTAGTGGCTGCAGCTGCTGCAAAGCCGATCGTGGGGTGGGAGATTTATGTTTTTCCTTTTTGCTAGTCATAGCGAGCTCGCTGCTTGTTGTGAGCTGCGAGCTCCAAGCAACGAGCTCGCTGCTCACTGCTCGCAGTTCGCTGCTTGCTGCGAGCAGCGAGCTCCTTGCTTGCAGCTCACTCCTCGTGGCGCGCAGCGGACTGCGAACAACTGCACCTGCTGCTGCTGTTGGCCGCTGCTGCAGTTGCTGGCTACTACTGCTACTGGCTGCCACCGGTTGCTGCTCATTGCTGCTGATGTTGCAGCCAGCTGCTGTTGCTCCTCGCTGCTGCTGCTACTGTAGCCTCCTGTTGCTACTACTCGCTGTTGCTACTGCTGTTGCCTGCTGCTGTTGTAGCCTGCTACTATTACTGCTCGTTGTTGCAGTTGTCCCTCGCTGCCGCTACTGCTGCTGCTACAAGGAGTTGTTGCTATCTACTGTTCCTGCGAGCTACTACTACTCCAAGCTACTACAAGCTCCTACTGTTGTTGGCTACTACTGTTGCGCACAACTGCTACTGGCTGCTGCTGTCGCTACTGCCACTGCTCGCTACTGCTGCAAGCTGATACTTCTGCTACAGGGTGATGTTGTTACTTGCTGCTGCTGCCAGTCACTACATCTCACTGCGTTGTCGTCGCGATGCGTGACGTTCCTGGCTGCTCACCTCCTCGCGTCATAGGTGGGGGTCACTCCTGCCCAAAAACATCTGGTAGCATTTCCCCTGGTCCAGTGGCCATGGGAAAAAATCCGACGCTGCCACCAGGCGGGTCAAAGCTGCCAAAAACAATTCAGCAACATTTCCCCTGCACTGGCGCGTATGGAGGTCCGCCGGCGTTGTCTGACACCTGTACTCCAGTCTTCTGCTGCTGCTGCTATACTCTAGCTCTGATACCAAGCTAGGAATGCTAGGTAGCAAGTTGGGGCAGCAGCATTGTTGACGCATCGTGCGGGCTTCCACTCTCGTTGCTTAGTCTGCTGCCCCCTCAGTCTGCTGCTCTAGAGTTTGAGCCTGGATGCTCTGGGTTTGTTACTCAGAAAAGCGCGCGCCAGTGTTAGTGCCAAAAAGCATCTAAAAATGAACGTGACAGATTAGAAATGAAGAATGAACAACAATGGGAGAGCCCTCCAAGTTCTAGCTCCCCCCCAGCTTTGTATAGCTTGTTACTCAGCTAACCAGACAATCAGAAAATAGACCTAGACCTATTTTCTAGCAGGCAGGGTTTTCTCGGTGAGCCCTGCCAGATGGCCGACAGCCCAAAACCCGGACGTCGTCCGTTTTGCCTGAAAACTGGACCGTACCATAATACCAACGCTGCAAATGCAGTCGTGTGGTCAGAAACAGCTAGAAAAGTAGCAGCAAAGAGTTATGGCTGCCCGAACCCAAGCAGTGCTTACTATGGTCCATGATGTCAAACAGTGCCACGCAACACAAGACATGGACCCTAGACAGAGAATGACGCTGCAGAGGCAATAGTACAGTCAGATACAACGCTGGACACATGCAGACACCATCTGCAGTGGCAGTGACCGCCGGCGGCTCGACCGCCGAGGAGGCCTGCCGATGGACCTGAGCACATTGCCGCAGGGAGGAGGCTCGAGCGAAGTGCGTGTTGGCCTTAGCGTGCATCCGCTCCAACAGACGACACTCCAGTAGCGTCAAGTCTCGCCATCAGTCATCTACACGCTTATGTACACAAGCCAAGAGGTCACAACACAACACAGTGAGAGATGCAAAAAAACCAACATAGCTACCCTTGTGTGTGCTAGTGGAGGGAGTATGAGGAAAGCAAGGGAGAGGGGAGAGCCCCTGGAGACACGGACGCAATGGATGTGGAAGTTTGCCCTAGAAAAATGGAGACAAGAGTTGTGTGGACAAGCAAGCGTGTAAGAACCGGTAAGTGCAGACCCCCGTCAAGCATCAAGCCGAGCAAGCTTGCACCGCCACCGGGGGTTGAGCCCAACCTCTTGAAATTAACCGAGGGCCCCCTAACGATTAGCACCCGCAAAATATTACAGCTCCTCCAAAGTCCACAGGCAAACGACATGAGGCAGACCAAGGCAGTCAGAGTGTACAATGTCTAGCCTCTTCCACATCCTAGCAAGACGCTCATGAGGATGAATATGAGATCAATAGTTATTCTAAGGAGCATCCCCGAAGAGATTGGTGATTGTCTGTTGAGACAGGTGACAGCAACCGTGTGGGTCTTGAATGCTCAATCCCCATGCAAGGCCATGATATTTTTCTTTCCCGTACATGTGTTTGTGAGCATGTGAGGTGAGACAAGATAGCAAATCAGATGTGAGTGGCAAGTGTTGGTTTTTGCGCATCTCTCATTGTGATCTGTTGTGTCCTCCCGACTTGTGTGCATCGGCGTGCAAATGAATGCCGATGAGACTCAACGCTGCTGGAGTGTCGTCCGATGGAGCCGGCGCACGCTGAGGCCTACTCGCATTTCGCTGGAAACTCCTCCCTCTGACATCATGCTTTGCTCCATCAGCAGGCCTCCTCGGCGGTCGAGCCGTCGGTAGTCACTGCTACTGCAGATGCTGTTTGCATGCACACAGCGCTGTTTCTGATTGTGCCATTGCGTCTGCAACATCATCCTCTGCCTAGGGTCCATGTCTCTTGCTGTGGCACTGTTTGGCATCATGGACCGTTGTAGGCACTGCCTAGGTTCGGGCAGTCATAACTCTTTGCTGCTATTTTTCTAGCTGATTCTGAACGCACGACTGCATTCGCAGCGTTGGTCTTATGGTATGGTCAGTTTTCAGGCACAACGGACGACGCCCGGGTTTTTGGCTGTCAGGCGTCTCGCAGGGCTCACCAAGAAAACCGTGCCTGCCAGAAAATAGGTCTAGGACTGTTTTCTGATTGGCTGGTTAGCTGAGTAACAAGTTCTACAATAGTGGGGGGGAGCTAGACCTTGGAGGGGTCTCCCATTCTTGCTTATTCTTCATTCCTAATCAGTCACTTTCAGTTTTCAGCTGCTTTCTGGCGCTAACACTGGCACGCGCATTTAACAAACCCAGAGCTTCCAGACTTAGTCTCTAGAGCAGCAGACTGAGGGGACAGTAGACTTAAGCAAGCAACGTGGAAGCCCGCACGCTGCATCAACAACGCTGCTGTCCCAACCTACTACCTAGTTTTCCATTTTGGTATCAGAGCCAGAGCGCAGGAGCAGCAGCAGAAGAGAGGCGTATAGGTGCCAGACAATGCTGGCGGACTCCCATACGTGCCTGTGCAAAGGAAATGCTACCGGATTTGTTCCGGCAGCATTGACCTGCCTGGTGACGGCATCAGATTCTTTCCTACGGCCACTAGGCCAGGGTAAATGCTGCCGGATTTTTTCCACCAGCACTAACTCCCACACGTGACACGAGGAGGTGAGCGACAGGCCGCGTCCAACACCTGCGGGTGACGACGTACGTGGCAACGTCACCCAAGTGCAATTACCGGCACTAGCGAGCAGTAGCAGCAACCTGCAGCAGCAACAATGGCAGGCAACTACAGCGAGTAGTGGAAGCAGCACCCAACAGCACTTGCGTGCGACAGCACCAGCCGGCAGCAGTAGTAGCTCGCAGCAACTCGCAACAACAGCAGCAGCCGGCAGTAGCAGCCCGCAGCAACAAGGAGCAGCAACGTCCCGTAATAGCAGCTCGCAAGAGCAGCAGCAATGGCAATGAGTAGCAGTAGTAACAGTGAGCAGCAGCAACAGCAAGCTGCAACAGCTGCAGTACTAGCAAATTACAGCACCTGTAGCAGCAGCAAGCTGCAATAGCAAGCAAGAGCAACAGTCAACAACAGTTGCAGCAGTAGCGAGCAGCAGCCTACAGCAGCGAGCAGCAGCCGACAGCAGCAAGCAGCAACTGGCAGCAGCCAACAGTAGCTTCTACTGCTTGCAACCCATAGCTCGCTGCGAGCAGCGGGCTACAAGTAGCGAGCCCGCTGCAAGCAACAAGCTCACTGCTCGCAGCCCGCTGTCCACACCAAGCAGCGAGACTCGCTATGCTAGACGAAAGTAGCAAAAAAAAGGACTAGCAACAAAATTCCCCCACCCCAGCAATAACTGTCATAGCTGTTATAGCAGCCACAACAGTTGCAACAACATGCAACAAAAGTAGTAGCAGCAGCAACAGTAGCTGCAGTAGTAGTAGTTGCAACAGCTCCAACAACAGCAGCAGTAGTAGCACTAGCAATTGCTACTGCCACAACATCCGTAGTAGCAACAACAGTACTAACTGCTGCAACACTAGCAACAGTAACAACAAAAGCAGTAGTTGTTTCTACCACAGCAGCCGCAGCAGCAGTTTTAGCTACAACAGCAACTGCAGCAGGAGCAGCAGCAGCAGCAACAACAACAACGGCAAGCAGCAACAGCGGCAGCAACAGCAACAGCAGCGATGTCAACAATACCAGCCACTACAACTGTGCAACAACGGCCCTAACCACAACCGTTGCTAACATCAGCATCCAACCTTTGACGTTACTACCGACGTCACAGCTAATGTCATCAACAAAAAAAGGGCAGAAGGGTGGGCACAAAACTTTACAGCAGCAGTAGCAAATTAAGTCGTAGTAGCTGCTGACGCCAGCCGTCCTAGGCTGACGTCACTACTGACATCAGCAAAAAAAAAAACAAAAAAAAAACAAAGAGAGGGGGCATCAAAACCATGGCTAACAGCTCCAGTGGGGAGGGGTCCTCCTCCTTTGGGGGGACCCCCACGGGGGTACCCTCCCCCTTTCTTGTGGCAGCTGCAACAGCTACAGCAGCAGCAGCAGCAACAGGAGTAGCAATGGCAGTAGCAGGACCAGGAACAACAGCAGCTACAGCTGCAACAGCAGCAACAACAGCAGCAGCAGCGGCGGTAGTAGCAGCAGCAAAAACTGTAGCCAACAGGCATCGTCGCTGACATCCCTAATCCCTTAGCTGCCATTCAGCAACAACTCGTCACCTTGACGCAGCACCTTGAAAACCTGTAGCCACTGGCCTCACAGACAGTCACCAATGCTCCGCTGCCGTTCATTCCACCTGGGTACAACCCGCTGTGTTCGCTGCCATGCATTACCTGGCGCAACGGCAGACTCAGCGCCAGCGGCACACAGTGACCTCCGTCCTTGGCCCCACTCTGGGCGCCGGCCGCAGGCAAAAGGACTTTCAGATGCCGTCCCCACTGCTTCAGGCTGGCAAGCAGTTTAGGAGTTAGGAGCTCAGCTTCTGCATCTGGGCGCAGGGTGAGGGCGTGTGGGCATACTACACTCTTCCGTACGACTCCACCCAGGCCGACTAGTTGTATGACGCTAGTCGTGCCGTCCGTGCCCTCGTCTTCGTCGCTCCTCTAGCTTTCGACCTGGCCCTAGAACCCTTTCTTGGCGATTTCACAGCTAGCAGTGTCCCAGACCTTGCAGCGGTGTGGCAAGTCCTCACTCGCCCCCATCGCCTGTCTAGCGAGGCTAAGACCAGCCGTCTGCTGCGGGGGTTCAACTCCCTTCACATGGGGGAGACCGAGACAGTCACCGCCTACTAGCAGCAGGCTGAAGACATCCTTCGTCACCTCAGCACCTCTGCTCTACCCCCTCTGGCCGCAATCCTCACCATCAAGCGCGGTGCCACTACCGCGTACGCGGACGTCTTCGTGCACTACTCCGAGGACGTCCTCTCAACCAAGGCGGCCCAGGGCACCCTCATGCCCTGGGCATACGAGCTCTTCCTCAGGATTGAGGAAGCTCCCCTGGAGTCCCACCTTCAGCGCAAAGAGGCTCTAGCCTCCCCTACCGTCGCCTCCGTGGCCGTCGCTTCCCCCGCAGCAGCTACCTCCGCCAGCTCTTATTCGCCGAGGAAGAAGAAACGCCAGAGCAAGAAGGATAAGGGTCACCAGTAGCAGCAGCAACAAGAGTCAAGTGGGTTCAGCGGTGGTGGCTGAGTCTACCACAACTGTGGCCAACCCGGGCACGAGTGGTACACGTTCTCGTTGTCCACAGACGAGGTGCGCATTATCGCCACCATGCGTCACGAGTGGGAGCGACGTCTCGCCTCTGTCACTGTTGTTGTCGCTGGCCCTGACGCCCCGACCTCATCCAGCAGCTCTACTCCTCCGACAGCCGCACCGGTCCCGTCGGCACCAGCTCCGTGATAGCATCACCCGCAGTCGTCGGCGCCCCCGTTCCCTTCACCGGTACAGTCCTCATTCTATCCGGGCTCCGGTGCCGTCACTCCGCACTCAGTCTACACTGCCGGCCCGTCCACGCATGAGGGACAGTTGGAGCAGTTCACTGTGCTCCAGCTTGGCCTGCCTTGCCCTCCCCCCTAGGGAAGTGCGAGTTGCGTCACCTCTTGCTCGTCCCTCTCGCCCTACATGATTGAGACTGAGCCACGGTCGTGACTTGTCTCCTCATCTGTCTTGCCGTCTCCCATGGTCTCCTCTATCCCCCTTCGTGACGATGTCGCGTGGCTTGATGGTTTGCGGTCCCGGTTCGCTCCTCCTTCCACCGGGACCGTGTCTCTTGCGTGCTGCCATATGACCGTTAGCAATCTGGCGACTCCGGTCCAAGACCCAGCCGAGACCTGGATCATCGACTCCGGGGCCATGCATCACATGACGGCCTCTCCTGAGGCCTTCAGTATGCTTGGTCCTACTGGTGATGTATGCGGTGTCTGGACAGGCACCGGCCAGGTGTTACCGGTCCGCGACGTCGGTGTCATTCGTTTTCGTGGTCCTACCGGTGATGTCTTCCTGACCGATGTCCTTTTCGTCCCCGGTCTTGAGCTCAACCTCCTGTCCATTGATGCCCTTGACCACATGAGTTTGGACGTTGTGCACTCGCGTGGTGTTGGCACTGTGTCGTTGCGTCCGTCCGGTCTTGTCGTTCTTCACGCCACCGCCCGTGGCAACGTATGGCACGTGCCTCGTCTACCCTCCTCTCCTTCTATCCCCTTCCCGCCGGCCACCATAGGCCATGTGTTTGTCACTAAAACGCTCTCTCCGCAGCACACCCATCTCCTGCACCGCCACCTTTGCCACGTCCACCCTGCTGCCCTCCACCGCATGCTCCGCACCTAGCAGGCCAAGGGCCTTGACTCTGAGACTTTCCCTTTGTCGTGCCCTACGGAGTGCGTTGATTACGCTCAGGGCAAGATGCACTGGTCCACAAACCCTCTGTCCTCCTCCCGTGCGTCCGCCCCTCTCGACCTGGTCCATTCCAATGTCATGGATTCTCTCCCTACCGAGTCCGTCGGAGAGCATGGCCGTTATGTCCTCACTCTCACTGAAGACTACTCGCGCTACCACTAGGTCTTCTTCCTTGAGCAGAAGAGTGATATCGCCCATGCCATTCAGCGCTGGCTTGTCCTTGTGGGGTGCGAGTGTAGTCCATCCCTTTGCAGCTTTTGCTGTGATCGAGGTGGTGAGTACATGGGCGAGACCACGAATTTTCTCACCTCCCGCGGTATACACCACGAGATGTCCGTGCCCTACACGCCCGTCCAGAACGGCGTCTCCGAGCGGTGGAACCGTACTATGGCCGCTGCCGTCTGCACCATGCGGGTTGAGCCTAACCTCTCCGATGGCTTCTTCTTTGCAGCCATGGCCTACATGACGTGGGTCTGGAGCCAGATTCCTCACGGACCCCTTCCACGCCAGTCTACGCCATACCAGCACTGGTGCAGTCAGCGAGCCGACCTCCGCCCTGCTTGCATCTGGGGCTGCGTAGCCATCGTGTGGCTGCCTGCCCCGCAACAGGGCGGCAAGCTCGTCCCCTGTGGGTGTCCTTGCGCCTTTCTCGGTGTCTCTCGTTACTCTATGGCTTGGCGCTTCTGGGATCCCTCCCGACACTACATTGTTGAGTCTCGCGATACCCTCTTCTTTGAGAAAATGTTTCCGCGTGATCTCGTTTGCTCCGGCTCGTCGGTGTTCCTCCCGTCGCGTGCGGGAGTGGTGAATCCGTCCTCCGTCCTACCGCTTCCGAGTGGCACATCACTTACTCCCTTCGAGCCAGCAGCCCTTGTCGCGCCAGCTCCCTCCTCTGAGCCAGCAGCCCCAGTCGCACCCACGGGCCCCTCCGTGCCAGCAGCCCCAGTCGCGCTCGGTGGCCCCTCCGAGCCAGCAGCCCCAATCGCGCCTGCTGGCCCCTCCGAGCCAGGAGCCCTAGTTGCGCCCACTAGTCCCTCCGGGCCGGCGGTCACAGTCGCGTCCACCGGTCCCTCCGGGCCGGCGGTCCCTGTCGCGTCCACAGGTCCCTCCGGGCCAGCCGCCCCTGTCGTGCCCGCTAGCCCCTCCGGGGCCGGCGGCCCCAGTCACGTCCGCTTGCCCCTCCGGACCAGCAGCCCCAATCGCGTCTGTTGGTCCCTCTGCACCAGTAGCCCCGTCCACCTCCGTCGGCTCGTCAGACTCGAGGCCATCTGTTGCCCTAGCACGCTACACACATGGCCTAGGCAACAGCCTCCGACCCAGGCCGTCACTCAGCGTGCAGACCGCAGCACCTCGCCCTGTGGCATCTCGGCCACCTGTCGCTCCACGTGTCTCTTCCACTCCTACGGTCGTGAGTGGGGACCTTGGCACCAAGGCCCTCAACCTGACCATTTTGGCTATCATTGCAGACCTTCATCCTGGCTCTGCACTGGGTTACATCATGCTTCATCACGAGCATCGGCATGCTGTCATGGCTGCACTCGCACGCATCCCACCTGGAGCTTGAGGTGCACACTCTCTCTCAGTCCGCTCCATAGCATGCCCGGAGGACCCAGCCACACTGTGCGAGGCTCGCGCCTCTCCTGAGGCTGCACACTGGGATGCTGCCTACGCTGACGAGCTCGTTGCTATCCGGCAGCACCACGTGTATGACCTCGTCGACCTCCCTCCAGGTCGGAAGGCCATTGGTGCCAAGTGAATCTTTCGGTGCAAATGGAAGCCCGACGGGTCCTTGGACAGGTACAAGCCCCACCTCACAGCCAAGGGGTTTGCTCACGTCCCTAGGGTCGACTACGACCACATCTTTGCTCTAGTTAGCCAGTTCTCCACGAGCCGGGCGCTCTTCAATCTGGTTGCCCAGCATGGGTCAGAGCTGCATCAGATGGACGTGAGCAACGCCTTCCTCCATGGTTCATTGGAGGGTGAGGAGCTCTACATGGTGCAGCCTCCAGGCTTCAACGACGGCACTCGGAGACTCCGGCGGCTGCGAAAAGCCACCTACAGCCTGAAGCAGTTACGTCAATGCTAGAACCAGGAGATTAGCAGCATGCTCCTTCGCGATGGCCTTCGGTGAAGTATCGCTGACCCCGCACTGTTCGTCAGCCCGCGAGGCCAGACCCTAGCCGATATCCTGGTCTACGTCGACGATCTCCTCATTGCGTCGCTTGACATGACTACCGTCCAGCATGTCAAGGACCTGCTGCATACCGCCTACCAGATGAAGGATCTCGTGTCTGCCCGATTTTTCCTGGGCATGGAGCTCGAGCATGATCGCTCCCAGGCATCCTGCACGTCCACCACGCTGCCTATGTGAAGACCCTATCCACTCGCTTCACCGAGGACTTGCCCCTCGTACCCAGCACATCTTCACCCATGTCACTTGATGAGGAGGTGAAGCTAAACAGTCCTGACCCAGGCGTTGAGGTAGAGCCAGTTGACGTGACCACGTATTTGCGAGTCATTGGGTCATTGATGTTCCTAGCGACGACGACACGCCCAGACATCGCGTTCGCCGTCAACCTCCTGGCTCAGTTTTCTTAGGAGTCGCGTCACCTCCACTTCGAGGCCGCAATCCGCGTACTGCGCTTTGTCATCTCGACTCCTCGTCGATGTCTCATGTTCCGCCGCCAGCCGTCTATCGTCGCGATGGGCTACACCGACAGTGACTGGGCCGGCAATCCAGATAGCAAGAGTCGCACAGGCTAGATCTTTCTGATCTCCGGCACCGTTGTGTCCTGGCGTAGTGGTAAGCAGGAGTGCATTGCACACAACACTGCTTAGGCTGAGTACGTGGCCCTTGGCTCAGGCGCGTGTGAGAGTGTGTGGTTGCGTCGTCTGTTGTTTGCGTTGCAGCAGTCCGTCGCATCCATCACATTGCATTGTGACAATGAGAGTGCCATGGTCATTCCCAACAATAATGGAGTGCATCACACACGCACAAAGTACATCAACATTGAGTATCACTATGTGCGTTTGTTGTTGCATGACGGGAGCATCAGCATTGTTTGGGTTGAAACACCACGGCATCTAGCTGACTTCTTCACCAAGGCACTGAAGCGAGATTCCTTCAAGGTGGCTGTGAGTTTGGTTGGCGTGCGTCCGTGAGTGGCTCTCTTTATCCCTGCCTGCGTCTCTGCGTGTCCTGGAGGAGTTTGGTTGTTGGCTGTGTCTCTGCCCGCACATGTGCACTACACCTGTAAGTCATGGGGGGGTATTAGTTCTTGTGCATCTCTCATTGTGCTCTGTTGTGTCCTCTTGGCTTGTGTACATCGGCGTGCAGATGACCGACGGCGAGACTCGACGCTGCTGGAGTGTCGTCCCGTGGAGCCGACACACACTGAGGCCTACTCGTAGTTCGCTGGAGCCTCCTCCCTCCGATAACGTGCTCAGCTCCATCGGCAGGCCTCCTCAGCGGTCGGGCCGCCGGCGGTCCCTGCCACCGCAAATGCTCTCTGCATGCACCCAGCCCTGTTTCTCACAGTGCCATTGCGTCTGCAGCATCATCCTCTGCCTAGGGTCCATGTCACTTGGTGCGTGGCACTGTTTGGCATCATGGACTGTCGTAGGCACTGCCCGGGTTCGGGCAGTCATAACTCTTTGCTGCTTATTTTCTAGCTGATTCTGACCGCACGACTGCGTTTGCAGCGTCGGTATTCTGGTATGGTCCACTTTTCAGGCAAAACGGACGACATCCGGGTTTTGGGCTGTCGGGCGTCTGGCAGGGCTCACCGAGAAAACCGTGCCTGCCAGAAAAAAAGTCAAACTATTTTCTGATTAGCTGGTTAGTTGAGTAACAAGTTCTACACTAGTGGGGGGGAGCTAGAACTTCGAGTGGTCTCCCATTCTTGCTTATTCTTCATTCCTAATCACTCACTTTCAGTTTTCAGCTGCTTTCTGGCGCTAACACTGGCTCGCGCATTTCTGAGTAACAAACCCAGAGCTTCCAGACTAAGTCTCTAGAGCAGCAGACTGAGGGGGCAACAGACTTGAGCAACGAGTGTGGAAGTCCACACGCTGCATCAACAACGCTTCTGCCCCAACCTGCTGCCTAGTTTTCCATTTGCGAGGAACAAGAGGCAACTTCAGCAAAGGGTTATGCACGAGCATGGACATGGCCAAGTGGATACAGTAAGGTGTACAAAGAGACGAGGATGGCTCACATCACAACACCCTGTGCTCCCACACATCACTCTCCACGCTCCTCGAAAGAAGTCATCTCAGAACCAAAGTCAAGTCTGTTGTGATGTGAGTTGTTTCCGTCTGTTTGTACAGCTTACTGTGACCACTCGGTCGTGTCCATGCTCATGGAGATCCCTGATGCGGGCCCAACTAGTGCCGGAGCACCGAGGGTTGGTCGGTCTATTCACTAGCAGCTGCCAAACGGCTGCCCAGACGTCCCGGATGCTTGCTCGGGTGCTCTGCAGCTTTTCTACAGACGCTATAGTTTTCTCGGTGGACTGGCTCTCGAGCCCGATTTGCATGTTTTGCATTCTCTGTCCACCGGTTGATGCCGTACTTGTGCGTGTGGCTAGTCGTAGCGTCCTGCTCGAGATTCAGAATCTCTGGGTTCAGACAGTGTTGCGTTTGGATGCCTGTGCGCAGAGTTCCGGCCAAAAGAGCGGTTTTGAGCCGGTTTTAGGACAAGTTGACACTGCCACGTGCGTCACCCGCTGTGTGCCACGGCAGGTATTTATGCTGTGTGCTTGTCAGTTATCAGTTCTCTCTGCATTGCTAAGCTATTGAAGCTTATGAGACTTTGTGCGTCTCCCTAGCCTGATCCTTGTTGTTTCTTGCACCTACTTGCTTGCTAGTGCACTAGTTGACAGGACAGTGTCGCCACGTCAGCAGCAGCAAGGTTAGGAAGCTACCTAGCAATTTCTCATGGTATCAGAGCAGCGATATCCCTCTCGCTAAGCTACGCCGTAGAGACGCAGCACCGACAGTAGCAGTGAGAGTCACTGCCGCTACCACATCTTGGGACCCGTCGCAGCCGACGATAGCAGCAGCGACGTCACCACGCAATCGCCACCACCGTAGCAAGAGGAGCTACGGCAGTGATGAGATCCAGCGGTAACGCCGGTGAGCAGCAGCAGCACCGGGTGGCAGCAGCAGCCGTGTCTGAAAGCCAGCATATACAAAAAAAACAAGAGTAACAGCTTGCGGCGGCAGCTGCGAGCAGTGGCAGCACGGAGCGACCGCATCGGCAGCCGCGAGCAGCCATAACAGCGCAGCAGCAGCATTGCAGCTGCTACAACGACACAAGCAACAGCGATAGCAGCAGCATTGTAGTAGCAGCAGCGGCTACAACAGCGTAGCAGCAGTTGCAGCGGACGGAGCAGCAGCTGCGGGCTTGCGCGGCACTGCTACGTAGCTCCGCACAAACTGCACAGGCCTGCATGGCACTGCGCAAGCCTGTGCAGCCCCTACGCACCCGCAAGCAGGGGGCGACGACATCACCCCCACCAGTCACGTGGAGTTCGCGTGACTTGTAAAAAAAATAATAGTAAAAAAATATTCAAAAAAATCGCGAGCGTTTTTTCTGCCAATGTAAAAACGTTAGCTTTTTGCTAGCGTAAAAAATGCTGATGTCATCACCGATTGTGCTGACGTCAGCAATTTTGGGGTCAAAACGTCAGTTTTTCTTAACATTTCAACTTCTCAAGAAACGCTGTCAGTTTTTTGTTCAGAGCATTTTTTACGTTCGGCCCCATACTGAGCATTCCGATGACGCCGGTCCGTGACAAGGGCAAAGGGGTAGTTGACCCCTCCTCTTCCTCCTCTTCGGGCTTTATGAGTCCGCGGTCGCAGTCCCTCGCGATCGACGAGCTTCGTCGGTCGCAAGACGAGATGCGCCGGTAGCAACAGGGGCAGTCCGACGCGTTGCAAATCACGGAGTTACTGCGGGGTCGTTCGGGGGCCTCACAGCGGCCACCTGGAGGATCTACTGGAGATGCACCATATACTCAGCTGTCTACACCCTACACAACACTGCGACCTCAGCACCACTCATCACAGGTTGACACCTGGGATGAGGAGGAGATTGATGATGACTCACGCGAGCACGAGCTTCGTGTGCTTGAGGAGCGCATTCGTGAGTTACGCCTGGGGTCGCAGCCTTTCACTCTGCGACCTTCTCGCCGTCAAGATCAGCCACGTCATTCAGCAGCGTTCACTTTTGGTGGCGTTTCCCTCACTGGTGGGCTCCCCATACCCCGTCCACCGTCTCCCGAGCCTGAGGGCGTCCTCCCCACGGAGCGGCGACAGAAGGACTTTGAGACACCTCCACCCCGTTACGATAGCGACAAGGGCTTTGATTGCTGGGAGACCTTATTTCAGGTGTGGGCCGATTCTGAGGGTGTCTGGCCCTACTACCATAGCCAGTACCAGACCCACGACGCTCACCAGATCCAGACAGCAGCAAGAGCGATGCGCGGTCTCCTCTACGCCATGCGGCGGGAGACTGTGGTCGACTTCCGACCCTTCCTCAGTGAGACCGGTACCGGGACTTGAGCAGATCCGAGTCAGGGCTGGGAGTTGGTCTTGACACTTCTCGCTGCAGAGACCCATGCCACAAGGGCAGGCCGACTACGCGAGTTTCACTCACTCCGTCAGAGTCCCACGGAGCTTGCAGCTGACTACTGGAGGCGCGTGATGCGCCTTTACACGTGCCTTGGGACTGGTGGCGGGACGCAGTTGTGGGCACTCGACACTATCATGATGGGGGCGCATTTGGACCACGTGGGGCTCTTTACGGGCTTCGACCGTGTGGTTCTCTCTAAGTTCTCGGAATCACTACAGCTGCTTCCTTGGGCCCATCGCTACTTCATTCAGGCCACATCGGCTCATGAGGCTGCCATCACCCATCAGCAGAGTCCACTTGTTGCAGCTGAGAAGATTCCAGCAAGCTTCCTAGCCTTTCTGCTTGCTAGCCTGACAGCACAGGTCTGGCTGGTTGACACACAGGTCATGCAAGGGACAGCAAGGGTAGGGAGAGACACGTGCACTTGTATCTCAAGCTTCAACTGAAGTAAATGCAGAGAGGAATAACAAATGACAGGTCCACAGCATAAATAGCCGCCGTGGCTCACGGCGGGTGGCGCACACGGCGATGCCTGTCAAACCTGAACCGGCCCAAAACCACTGTTTTGGCCATAATTCTGCGCACAAGCATCCAAACGGAGCGCCGTCTGATCCTACGGATGCACGACGAAAAGACAGACACAATGACTGGTCACACGCCTACGTCCGGGAACAGCCGGAGAGTGTAAGAAAACAAACATGTAAATCAGCCTGGCAGGGCTGTCCACCGAGAAAATCTTGAAAACCTCCAAACGTAGTCCGTGGGCTGTGGGAGCCCTCTGGTACACTGGGTAGGCTGCCAGGCTGCCTCCAGCGGGTGGAGCATCACCTCAGGGAACTCTGTCTCCAGCTGGGTCCGCCTCAAGGATCTGCACGAGCATGGACACGGACGAGTGGTCACAACCAACTGTACAACTGTGTATGACTGACAACATCACAACAGCAGCAGTGACTGCGACCCCTCCTACGCCTCTGTCCCAGCTCACTTGTTCCACCTCCACCGCTTCCTCTTCCTCCTCCTCTACCCCGAGCGGCCACACTCAGGGCATTGCAGCGACTGCACAGGGGAAGAAGGGGAAGAAACGACACGGGAAGGGACAGCAGCAGCAGCAGCAGCCGGTGAGTCGTGGCAGTGGACATTCTGTCCACTGCTACAACTGTGGAGGCGCTCACCGCTACACAGAGCGTGAGCAGCCCCTTGACTGGACTCGGATCATGCGCGGCCTTCAGACGGGGATTAAAGGAATAGCCTAGGCAGCAGGTTGGGGCAGCAGCGTTGTTGATGCAGCGTGCGGGCTTCCACGCTCGTTGCTTAAGTCAGCTGCCCCCTCTGTCTGCTGCTCTAGAGTATAAATCTGGAAGCTCTGGGTTTGTTACTCAGAAATGCGCGCGCCAGTGTTAGCGCCAGAAAGCAGCTGAAAACTGTAAGTGACTGATTAAGGATGAAGAATGAACAACAATGGGAGACCCCTCCAAGTTCTAGGCCCCCCCCAGCTCTGTAGAGCTTGTTACTCAGTTCAACAGCCAATCAGAAAATAGCTCAGTTCAGGCTGGCAGGTTTTCTCGGTGAGGCCTGCCAGGCAGCCGACAGCCCAAAACCCGGGCGTCGTCCGTTTTGCCTGAAAACTGGACCATACCATAACACCGCCGCTGCGAACGCAGCCGTGCGGTCAGAATCTGCTAGAAAAATAGCAGCGAGGAGTTATGGCAGCCTAAACCCAGACAGTGCCCACAACGGTTTATGCTGCCAAATAGGGCCATGCAACACGCGACTGGGACCCTGGGCAGTGCATGACGATGCAGACGCATGGGACGCGCTGGACGCATGCACACAGCAACTGCGGTGGCAGCGACCGTCGGCAGCACGACCGCCGAGGAGGCCTGCCGATGGAGCTGAGCACGTCGCCGGAAAGAGGAGGCTCCAGCGAAACGCGAGAAGACCTCAGCGTGTGTCGGCTCCACCGGACGACACTCCATCAGCGTCGCATCTCGTCGTCAGTCATCTGCACGCCGATGTCCACAAGCCGGGAGGACACAACAGAGCACAATGAGAGATGTGCAAAAACCAACACTCCCCCATGACTCACAGGCGTAGTGCACATGGGCGGACAGGGACATGGTCAACATCCAGACTCCCCCAGGGCATGCAGAGACGCAGGCAGAGATAAAGAGAGAGCCACTCACGGACGTACACCGACCGAACTCACAGCCTTCTTGAACGAGTCGCGCTTCAGTGCCTTGGTCAGGAAGTCAGCCAACTGCCGTGCTGTCTCAACCCACACAATGCTGATGCTACCGTCATGCAACAATGAACGCACATAGTGATACTCAACGTTGATGTGCTTTGTGCGTGTGTGATGCACGCCGTCATTGTCGGCGATGGCCATGGCACTCTCATTGTCACAGTGCAACGTGATGGATGGGACAGACTGACGCAACTCGGACAACAGACGACGCAACCACACACTCTCACACGCGCCTGATCCAAGAGCCACGTACTCAGCCTCAGCAGTGCTGCGTGCAATGCACCCTTGCTTGCCACTGCGCCAGGACACAGCCGTGCCGCCAATCAGAAAGATCCAGCCTGTGCGACTCTTACCGTCCGGACTGCCGGCCCAGTCGCTGTCGGTGTAGCCCGCTGCGACAACAGACGGTTGACGGCGGAACATGAGCCCACGCCGAGGAGTCAAGACGACATAGCGCAGTACTCGGATCGCGGCCTCGTGGTGGAGGTGACGCGGCTCCTGAGAGAACTGGGCCAGGAGGTTGACGGCGAACGCGATGTCTGGACGCGTCGTCGTCGCCAGGAACATCAGTGACCCGATGACTCGCAGGTACGTGGTCACGTCAACTGGCTCCCCCACAACAGCTGGGTCAGGACTCTTCAGCTTCACCTGGCCATCGGGCGACATGGGTGAGGATGCGCTTGGCACGAGTGGCAGGTCCTCGGCGAAGCGAGTGGACAAGGTCTGCACATAGGCAGCCTGGTGAACGTGTAGGATGCCCTGGGAGCGATCATGCTCAAGCTCCATGCCCAGGAAGACTCGGGCAGAGCCCAGGTCCTTCATCTGGTAGGCGGCGTGCAGCAAGTCCTTGACGCGCTGGATGGCGGCCGTGTCTGGCGACGCAATGAGGAGATCATCGACGTNAGAACCTGGATGAAGGTCTGCGACGATGGCGGAAGTGGACAGGCCGAGAGCCTTTGTGCCAGGGTCCCCACTCACGACCGTGGGAGTGGAGGAGACACGTGGGGCTACAGGGGGTCGAGGTACTGCGGGACGCGGAGCGACGGTCTGGCCTCTTACTGTCGGACGAGGTCGGAGGCTGCCGCCTGGGCCACGTGTGTAGCGTGGTCGGGCAGAGGACGATCTTGAGTCCGACGTGTCAACGGAGGCGGACGGGGCAACTGGTCCGGAGGAGCCAGTGGAAGTGGCAGGCGCTGCTGGTCCGGGGGAGTCAATCGGCCCAGAGGAGCCAGTAGACGCGACAGGCGCTGCTGGCTCGGAGGGGCCAGCGGACGTGACAGGGACTGTCGGCCCGGAGGGACAAGGGGACGCGACTGAGGCTGCTGGTCTGGAGGGGCAAGCGGACGCGATAGGGGATGTCGGCTCGGAAGGGCCAGCTGACACGACAGGTGCTGCTGGTCCAGAGGGGCCAGCGGACGCGACAGGGGATGTCGGCTTGGAAGGGCCAGCTGACACGACATGTGCTGCTGGCCCGGAGGGAACATCGGGTGCGACAGGTGCTGCTGGCCCGGAGGGAATTGCGGGCGCGACAGGTGCTGCTGGCCCGGAGGGAACAGCGGACGCGACAGGTGCTGCTGGCCCGGAGGGAACAGCGGACGCGACTGGGACCGTTGGCCCAGGGGGGCCTGTGGACGCGACAGGGGCTACCGGCTCAGAGGGACGGGGTGATGTGTCACCCGGAAGCGACAGGACGGAGGACGGACACACCACTCCCCCACGCGACGGGAGGGACACGGACGAGCCGGACCGGATGAGGTCGCCGGGAAACAGGTCCTCGAAGAAGAGGGCATCGCGGGACTCGACGATGCAATGGCGGGACGGGTCCCAGAAGCGCCAGGCCTTGGACTGACGAGACACCCCGAGGAAGGTGCAGGGACGTCCGCGGGGGGCGAGCTTGCCACCCTGCTGCGGGGCGGGCAGCCACACAACGGCGACGCAGCCCCAGACGCGAGCGGGCCGTAGGTCAGCGCGCCGACCGCACCAGTGCTGGTAGGGCGTGGACTGGCGGGGAAGGGGACCGTGGGGAACCCGGTTCCAGACCCAAGTCATGTAGGCCATGGCTTCAAAATAGAAGCCGTCAGAGAGACCAGACTCGACGCGCATGGTGCGAACGGCGTCGGCCATGGTACGGTTCCACCGTTCGGAGACGCCGTTATGGGCGGGTGTGTAGGGCGCAGACGTCTCATGGTGGATCCCGCGGGAGGCGAGAAAGGTCGTGGCCTCACCCAGGTACTCGCCACCGCGATCGGAGCGAAAGCGGCGGAGGGGGCGGCCACACTCGCGCTCCCCAAGGACAAGCCAGTCCTGAATGGCTCGGGCGACATCGCTTTTCTGCCGGAGGCAGAAGACCCAGCGGTAGCGAGAGTAGTCGTCCGTAAGAGTGAGGACGTAGCGACCGTGCTCACCGACAGACTCAGTGGGCAGAGGGCCCATGACATCCGAGTGGACAAGGTCAAGAGGGGCAGACGCGCGGGAGGAAGACAAGGGGTAGGTGGACCGGTGCATCTTCCCCTAAGCGCAGTCAATGCACTCAGTGGGGCACGGGAGAGGAAAAGTCTCCGGGTCAAGGCCCTTGGCCGGCTGGGTGCGAAGCATGCTCTCTACGGCGGCCGAGTGGACGTGGCAAAGGCGGCGGTGCAAGAGGCGGGTGTGCTGTGGAGACAGCGTGCTGGTGACAAACACATGACCTGTGGCTGCCGACGGGGAGGAGACGGGAGGGGNGCAGTCACGGACAGGAGGCTGAGCTCAAGACCAGGGACAAAGAGAACATCGGTCAGGAAGACGTCACCGGCTGGACCACGGAAACGAACGACGCCAACACCACGAACAGGTAACACCTGTCCGGAGCCTGTCCGGACACCGGAGACATCGCCGACAGGACCGAGCATACTGAAGGCCTCGCGAGAGGCCGTCATGTGGTGCGTGGCCCCGGAGTCGATGATCCAGGTCTTAGCAGGATCCTGGACAGGGGTCGCCAGATCACTCACGGTCACGTGGCAGCAAGCGAGGGACGCGGACGCGGTAGAAGGGGGCGCGAAGCGAGACTGCCAATCATCAAGCCATGCGATGTCGTCAAGAAGTGGGATGGAGGAGACCACGGGAGACGACGAGATAGACGAAGAAAGAGGACACGACCGCAGCTCAGTTTCAGTCATGCAGGGAGGATCCGGGGGGCAAGATGTGACGCAACTCGCACTTCCCTGGGGAGGAGGGCGAGGCAGGCCAAGCTGGAGCGCGATGAACTGCTCCAGCTGACGCTCACGGGAGGACGGCCCAGGAGTGTAGACGGAGTGAGGGGTGACGGCGCCGGAACCCGGGTAGTAGGAGGGCGGAGCCGGCGAAGGAAGCGGAGGCGCCGACGGCTGAGGGTAGTACTGCTGCGGGTAGTGCTGCTGCGGTGCGGCTGTCGGCGGGACAGCCGGAGCTGCCGAAGTGGCAGAGCTGCTGGACGAAGTCGGAGTGTCAGGACCAGCAGCAGCGACGGCGG
>SZWC01002667.1:197096-204596 GCA_023375785.1 Penium margaritaceum
ACCGCTAATGCTCTGACAATGAATATACTATTTTCTTTGGACCCACATGTCCGGCTGGTGGGGGGTTATGAAACTTGGACAATATCTGCTCCCGAAGCTTGTTGGCATCTGGGACCACCACCTGTTTGCCATGCCAATAAAGTCCTTCAGCCTCGACCGAATTATGTTGCTCATTTTTCCGAGGGTCTAAGAACCATGGGTCGATCGTGTAACCCATGCGAATTCGATTCTTGAAGGGGTTCACCTGAATGAGTTGTCTGGGCGCTGGGCAGAGTGGGTTCGTGTTTGGAATCACTACGGTTGCTGTCGTGGCAAAGGTATGGTCTGAGGTTTTCTGGCAACCCACCATGATTGCCACACACACGGGATTACGACTCAATGGATCTGCCACATTGATGCGGCCGGGCCGGTACTGGCATGTGAAAGTGAACCTGCTCAAGTACTCACTCCAGTGTGCCTGACATCTCAACAAGTTGGGTTGTGTTTGGAAATATGTAAGGGGGTTATGGTCAGTGACCACCGTGGTCTCCCCTTCTGCTCCCTCTAGGTAACCTTGCCACACCTTGAAGGTGTGCACAACTGGAAGGAGTTCTTGGTCTCATGTCGTGTAGCGAGTTTCTGTATCAAAAAGCTTTCGGCTCTCAAATGCTACTACATGGCCATCTTGCGTGAGGATAGCTCCAACAACGACAAGTGATGCGTCACATCTGAGTTCCCATGGCTTCTTGGGGTCAGGAAGGACAAGCACGGGTGCTGAGGCTAGCATCTCCTTGACTTTGTTGAAGGCTGCCTTGCATCGTTCCGTCCAATGGGAAGCGACTGTCTTTTGTGTGAGACTTGTGAGTGGGCTGACCAAGGTCGAGTAGCCCCTCATGCGGCATCTAAAATAGTTTGAGAGGCCAAGAAAAGATCGGATGTGGCCCACATTCCAAGGGCGGGGCCATTCTTTCACAGATTGCACCTTTCGGGGGTCCACACGGATGCCTTCACCACTCAGAATATGTCCATGGTACTCAAGCTCTCTTTGCGCAGATTTGCACTTGCTCATTTTGACAAAGAACTTGCTCTCACGTAGAATTTCCAACACCTCTTGCAGGTGCTTCTCGTGCTCCTCTTCTGTCTTGGAGAAGATGAGAATGTCATCCAAGTACACCAACACAGACTTCTCCAACTGATTACGGATATGTTGTTCATTACGGCTCGGAACGTTGCAGCTGCATTGGTTAATACGAAGGATAGCACACGAAACTGATAGTGTCCCAAGTGTGTACAAAAGGCAATCTTTGGTACATCTTCCTCTCTGATTCGGATCTGGTGATACCCTTCCGAGAGGTCAAGTGATGAGAATATTTTTGCTCCTTGTAGTTGATAAAAGAGGTCCTCAATTCGTGGCAATGGATAACAATTTTTTATTGTAAGCTTGTTCAGCCCGTGATAGTCCACGCACATTCGCAAGCCTCCATCCTTCTTGCTCACAAAAAGGATTGGTGTACCAAAGGGAGATGAGCTCGGCTCAATCCATCCCTTACGCTGGTACTCTTTGATTTGTGTTTCGACCTCTTTTCTCTCGGTGGGACCGAGCCGATACATGCCCCGGAAAGGTGGTGTTGCCTTACTCTAGTGGGATTGTGTGACCCAGTTCTCTCACCGGCGGCAGTCCATCTGGGGGTTCTTGAAACACATCTTGAAAATCTGAGATGATGGTCTTCATGTTGTGTGGGATGTCATCTCACATACAGACTCTTCCTTTGTTTTCGTAGTGTGGCTAAGACGACACGGCATCCTTGTCGCAATCTTTGCTTCATTTGTATTGCAGTCAACGCAGCTGGTGTGTAATTTTCAGGTTTCTGAAGTTGAAGTATTGGTGAGATGGTGATCTTCCGTCGTCCTTTCATCACTTGCAACAGTTTTGACTTGAATTCCATTTTTGCCTTCTGGCTCACCAACCAAGGGTCTCCCAACACGACGTCAAATGGGTCCATCAGGTCAAGAACTGTGAGACGAATCTTTATGGTCAATCCTCCATGGGAGAGCCATACCACACAATCACCGATGATTGGTACTTCTCCGTTATTACCCACCAACACCTTTCCTTGTCAAGGGGTACATTTCAGACCAATGGATTTCAAGAATGTAGCTTTCACGAATGAATCATCAAGGATTCGAGCTGGTGCTCCATTGACACTTCCTCGAAACTGCATGGTTACATGTGCACTAGCCTTTTGTACAAACAAGCTCACTGGTGGCTTTGCCTGCGAGTGGTAAATCCGGTAGGCATAGGAGCTTCAACATAGCTCCATATTATCGCCCACCTTCTCCCACATGTGATGATCCCGTGTAAAGGTTGCAAGCAACTTCCAGTTTTTCAGTTGTGACATGTCATTTCCTTCATGTACGGGCACAGCGATCGTGACTGCGATTAGTGATTGTGTTTCATGAGCTTGTTGTACCTCTTTGATGATGTCAGCCATGTTTTCCCTTGCAACTACGACAAGGCATGAACAGTTGTCAAGATTCTCGTTTGTAGCATACACTAGTGGATGAAAACAACTGGAGTAAAGAGAGTCAGATTGGATGAACGAAGAAAGTATTACTAAAAAACATTGCGATGACAAGAACTCAAATCGCTTTACATGGTCATCAACGAACATAAATATCCTCTCATTGTCCATGCCGTCAATTCCTCCGGGCACTCGTCCACTGCCTGCTGCTGGGGGTGGCGGAAATCCTGTTGGAGTCCATGTGGCTCCATGCCATGGGGCTCGTACCCCTCATCCTCGTCTGGCACACGTGGGCGTCCATGACCCCACTGTTGCCCACGCACTCGGATCCTTTGAACAGCTCCAAAGGCTGGCTGCTATTGTCCTCCAGGTGCACGACCAAAAGCACCATTGCCTCCTCGGGGTCCAGCGAGTTGCCCGCGTGGAGCACCCGCTGGCGCTCCACCACCGCCGCCCTGAACAGGACGTGACCACCCTGCTGGTGTCCTAGCATCCCTTGTCGGTTCAGGCCCCCATGAGGCCTTTTGCCCTATCCTTGACGGACAGCTGGCCCTTGTGGAGGACCATGTTGCTGACAATGCGGGCAATTCCGTGCAATGTGCCCTGGTTAGTTGCACTCCCTACAGGTGAAAGTGCCACTTTGCTGAGCCTTTTGATCCTGGAAGCGAGCTTTCTTGGGTTGTCCAATCCGTCCATTGAAAGGACATTTGCTTCCACCATTCCCAAGGAGGCTTGGTGCCTCATTCCTTGTTGTATGCACTTGAGTCGACGTATCCCACAAGGAGATCTCATTGTACGTCTCAAGGACGTACTTTGTCACTGCTCGCAGGCTATCCATCGCTTGTGGTCCTTATCAATAATGCAATGGAAATTTAGCAGTTGGCTGGCCAACCCATTCAAGAACAATGTAATCCTTGCCTCCTCTGTCATGTGTCGCGGCTGGACACGTTGGGCCGTGTCATAAAAGTGATCCACATACCGGCTTAGGGTGAATATTCCCTGCTTGAACTTCTCCAACTCGACCTTTACTGCTCGCGAGTCAATAGGGTGAGAGAACAACTCTCCCATGAGTTCCTTGACCTCCTCCCTTGTGGGATTTCCCTCCCGGTTCTTTGTAAACCATATCTCTATAAACTGCTCAAACTGCTAACAGTTCACCGCCAGCATCCCTTGTGTCCCCCAGTCGTCTAAGGGGATCTTTCTCATCTGCATCTAGAGTTTAAATCCCTTCAGCCACGTGTGCACATTTGACTAGCCATCGTATCTGTCAGTCGAGTCAAACATAGGCCGGCTTGTCAAGCTTTCTGCAGGTGGCCCAACGTTGGTGGTAGGTTGCATTGTGTCGTGTTGGTTGGCGGCTGAGCTTGCTTGGCGACTTTTAGCCTGAATCTGTTTTTGGCGCTCAAAAGCGCGTTTCGCCGCCTCTCCTGCCGCATGAACCGTTGCTGGCTCATAAATCTGTGCCACTCCGTGTTGCTTTGCCTTGAGCATCTCTCGATCAGTGACTTCTTCTTCAGCGTGATGTAAGGTGACAACAAGCACTCTATGGAGTTTGATGTTCTCATCCGAGAGTTTGCGGTTCACCGTGTGAGCTTGGCTAATGTTTGTTCTATGAGAGACAACCGTCTTCTCGTGGCTGTGTGCCATTACACCAATGATGGCCATGGCGATGTTGTAGTCCTCGTTGCTCAGGTTGTCTTTCACCCTCATTACATCTTCCTCGGCCTAGTGAAGGCGGATCTCTTTGAGGAAGGCATGATGGATGCATGGAGAGCCGTCAAGGCCCATCCGGCGGAGGTTGTTCCTTTCGATGGCGTGTAGGTTAGAAGCATCCTATCGCTTTTCAACGGCTCAACGCACGGGGTCGGTTGTCTCGAGCTCTTGCCTTGCACCTTCAATGCGGATACCACGAGTTGGAGATGACTCTCTTCCCCACTTTTCCGAGTCATCCACAAAATGAACACGACACCTTCCAACCGGTCCAGGGATGGTAGTGCGTTCCTCTTTTTGCGTCTCATGTCTGTCATCCTCAGGTTGTTTCTCATAGCTCTCGTCATTGGTGACATCATTTACTTTGAGCTCGATGGAAGTAGCTTCCTCTTCTTCGGCTACACCATCGTCACGTTCTTCGTCACTTGTCACCTCATCCTCGGCTACTGCTTCATCCGGCTTTGTAGGATTTGCGATGTTGACATCACCATTCACCATGTTGGAAGGGTGTTCATCTTCCGCTGTTGGCTTTGAAGTAGGCTCGGGAGTTTCTTTGAAAGCCTCTTGCTCAAGATCCTCGTGGGCCTCTTCACGTCCCTCGGTCGTCTAAAAAATGAAGTGCCCATGGCTATCTTCCACCTCGAGCGTGTATGCTGGCAAGCCATAAGGGTGTTCAAGAGCTTGCCCCCGATGAGTCACATGGTCCTTGCCTTGACGCCCGCCCTTTTTCCCATCCCGATGACGTGACGGAATTAGGACGGGATCGTCCGTTCCCCTTCATAGCGTGTGGCGGATCGGAGGGCGACCCTTGCACTTCCCCTTAGGAGTCACTTTTGGAGGCAGCCCGCCAAAGAGCGTGGATAAGCCGGTAGCCCGAGCAGCCATGACTTTGGTGACCCAAGAATCTCATGACCCCTTTTCAAGGTTGTAGCTAGAGTGCACACTTGCCTTTCGACAAAGCTACACACTTTAAGCCCGGTCTACTCCTCCCCCTCTTTTCTTTGGGTGAAACACACACTCCCGACTATGGGATGGTGCTTGCTTTAAACCCTCTTATCTCAAAAAGATCCGGTCTCTCTCTCTCTCGTAGGTAGAGCTAAGTGCAAAATCCAAGGAGGAGGTTCCTCCACTCCTTTAGAGATTGAATCCCTTAGTTTAATGTGCAGTTCACAGGGAGGAGCTCCACTCACTCACCTCGAAACTCACACATGTAGTGTTTAGGTGTGCCTTTTCACAAGGATTTGAAGTCACTCACTTTGAAGACCATGCACTCTTAGAACTACCACACCACTCTCCTAATCAAAGAGGAGATTTACTCACTCAATCTGAAAGGAGGTTCAAGAGGTAAGGAGCAAAAAGGAAACCACAACATGCAAAGATATAAATATGACCTAAACTAGCCACAAAAAAGTGGCACAATCAGGTCTCTAATATCCTAGAAAGAGATAGAGCTTTCTAATACAAATCCAACAAAAAAAACGGCATGTCAATCAGAGCTTTCTGGTGGAAGCGAAGAATTTTTTAAGTTCTTGGGCCCGGGTCCACCTCTCGTCCCGTTTTTGGCTTCTCTTGGACGACGACGACCTCCACGGAGAGGAAAAACATGGGCGGTGGCTCAGTTTGCCTTTTCCATAGCCTAGAAGCTGCTGTCACAGCAGGGACCCTTGATGTCGCGGCGGAGGTGGCTGCTGTCGAAGCTAGCTGTCTTGCCTCTCCGCCGGGGCAAGTTTTGCGCGTGAGGATGACCCTGCGACCGTGTTTGCTGTTGTATGCCAAGCGAGGGTGTAGAAGCCAAATCTGTGGAGTTTGAAACCCTCATTCGGGTCTCCCAGCGCGTCTCACGTAGTAGACTTGTCGCGGACGACTCGACCGGGTCACGCCATGAGACAAGTGTGTGCTAAGGCTGTGGCCGAAAGATGACTGGCTGTGATGCCAGTGTAGAAATCGGTGGAGTGCGTTGCGTCAAAAGGGCACGTTACATCTCGGTATTTTAGTCGCAAATGGTCACAAATGAGGCCGGATCTGCTGACGATGCCCGTTTGTCACACGGGTCTCACCGTGTCACGTCGTCATAGAGCGCAACTACCCCTTTCAACGTTACGACGTATATTCGTGCACAAAGTTATGATTATGTCACGTTCATATCCGTTGTGACACCCACTTCATTTCGTGCTCTCTTTCCTTTTAGTCGAGAGTCTGTTTTGTACAACTTTCTTCCCGTCGGTGGAATAATCCATAGGTTTTTTAAAACTCTCTCACGTGCTTCTAAATATCGATGTCTATGATGCATCTCTTTGTAAAAAGATGCATTGCGATATCTCATTCGCGATTTTGGGTCCTTCTCTGCGCGGAAGTCGGAATGCGACCTCAGGACCCCTTTTGTCTTTTGTAACTGCCACATGGATCCCAAACTTGACTGCCAGCTGGCATGGTCAGAATTTGGCTAGCAGTTTTGACTTAAATTTGCGAAAACGTTAAAACGTTTTCGCTCTATAGTATGCCCCTCCACGTCCGCGGACGCCCTGCTTAGGTCGGCCGCGAAGAAAAAAAATCACAGACATCGACCTAGATGTCCAAAAAGACACCGGATAGTACGAAATCACTAGTCGGATGCCAGAGCAAAAGGGTAAGGATTGTACGTTGGGTTGGGTCCAACCTTGGCCTCGCCCTCTCCTGTTTCACGAAACTCGTTGTCATGGGAAACTCTTGAGACTCGTGAACCCGACTTCAAACGGGGTCAAAATGCAATGAAAGAAAAGAAATTCAACCACCGTCATAGAAGAAGGTAAATAGATTAAATTCTGCCCATAATTAGGTCATCTTATTTTTCATGACATAATGAAACATTCAAAATTCATCCAAATTTGTCAAAGGTTATTTGTTTTGTGAAGTTCATCATGGATGTGTGAATCTAGCATGTTCAAAGTAGAAGAACAAATTAATCTCATTCAAATAAACTTATCATGAGATGACACCAATTTCATAGAAAAAACAGAATAAATGCCTTTTGAGGTTTTTCTTCAATATGTTGGTGAATTGCTGTACGTAAAATTGTATCGTAAAACACATTCGTCCAATTTCTTGTTGTTTTTATTTAAGCTTTCACATCCACGCAAGCTGAAATAAATTCAGCATAGCTTGAGGTAATATAGGAAGAGTTTGGCCAAACCATGCACAATGTTTAAGAGCACGCATGGGCGAACAAAAAAAAATGTTTGAGAGAATGCGGGTGACAGTTTGGTGGTCCATGTACAACCAGTTTTGGCTTCCACAGATGAAGTAAAGTCTC